>JBAIZL010000005.1:82111665-82174165 GCA_036971475.1 Prosapia bicincta
GATCACCCCATCGCAGGCATCCTAGCAGAAATATTTCTACATCATATCGAACAATACATTCTACAAAACAATAATCACACAGATAAAATAATTTATTACCATAGATATGTAGATGACATTTCAATATTATACAATGGCAACAAACGGCAAACAACTACACAATTACATTAATACCATACACCAGAACCTCACTTATACCCTCGAACTAGAAGAAAACAATAAAATAAACTTTCTAGATCTTACCATCACCAAACACAACACCAGACATAATTTCAAAATATACAGAAAACCAACAACTACCGATATTGTCACACATAATACATCTAAACATCCCACACAACACAAACACGCTGCATTTAATCATATGTTACACTGCCTAATCAATATACCAATGATACAGATAGACTACGACGAAGAACGTAATACCATAAAATACATCGCTCAACAAAACGGCTACCAACATACACTCATAGACAACATTCTTCAGGAAGGTAAAACATAAACACCATTAAACGGCCCCACAGACAAACCGCACAAAAAACAACAAATACATATCGCTCACATACCACAACAAAAAGACACACAAAAAACGCCATTACCAAATATCCTATAAAACAACAAACACTTTAAGACACTTCTTACCCATTGAACTTTGACACCCATGAGTTACTTCTTAGCCTGACTAGATGGACAGATGTGATAGAGACTCAAGGATGTCTAGGAGCACGTTAAGTAAAATTCAGTCAGTATTGTAGCACTTTATGCTTAACAGCAAAACCACTCAAGATCCTCAGTGGACTACAAAATTATTGCTTGTTAAATTGCAAACGGAGAAGAAATGCTTTTGTAAATGTTTATCTACACGCCTCTATTCGCTCCTTTCTTCGTCTTACCGGATCGTAGCGCATTTTTGTTTTCTATTTCACGTCATTCTTAAACTTGAAATAATTTAACTCTGTTCTGTTATTCACTGCTTCTGATTGTTTCAGAGTGGATATTGTATGGTATAAATCCTTGGATTGTATGTTAGTACGCAAAATATTATTCATTATAAACACATATTCTATCCTGAAATTAACTAAAATAAAATCTTAAGGGGTCAGTTGTTGTCGGAAAGGTATCTACGGAAAAGGGCAATGAACACGAAAAGAGGTATTGAAACATGCAACGTACGTGTAAAGGGATTGGATTATTAGAGTTTGTCTATCTTGCATCAATTTATTCATATCTCTGTAAATTTTTATTTATGAATATTTATTGTGCTAAAACTTAATAACAGTGATACGAGAAGGCAGGTAAATATTAAAAGAATATTTACTAAAATGCATAAAAATATACCCCAGTCGGAGTAAACTCTGTACAATATATACTTCTACCTATTGTAGGGTAGTAAAGGTCTTATTGTGTTTCTGTTCTATTTTATTTCGATGGCACTTCATAATACACTAGCTCTTTCTCTATATAGTTGACATTAGCTTTACTTTATTCAAGGAAAGTATTTAATGTTGATTCTTTTTTTTATTTTTCGGTGGTTAAATTAATATACTTTTATAATGCATCCTATAAAGTGTTCGATTCTTTGTAATAACATTTTTTAATACCAGTTTCATTGTTGATTGTGTTTTATTAATTTTGTGTATATTCATTTTTTTAATTTTGTTAATATTGTTTGGTTTATTATTGATTATTATGCTTACTTGAGTGTATAGCACAGTATGGTTTCTTCTATACATTTATCTTTTAATTTATTTATACAGATTCGTATTTATCAATGTAATTAAATTATACATGTATTTATGATTGTTTACTTGTAGCAATACATATTCTGTTTCTTTTGATACTATAATTGTAATGCCACCGAAGCTATGTCAATATGTGTAGTTTTTGTGATAAAATACAATATTTTAACTCTTACTTTGTGTAACTGTTTATTATTTTTTTAGTAGAATTACTGTTGCAACACTATTTTAATTTTAAAAAAATAGATGTTAAATATTGCAGTTACATAGTTTATGAATGACCTACAAAGCCATTGCAGGTACTTGTAAAATTGATTTTTATAAGTGGTACGTTCAATTAAATGGGTACGCATAGTTCAAATACAATACAAATTAAATTTATTGAACATAAGTTACAAGTGAAGAAAAATACAAATTAGGAAATTTACATTGTTTCAAATCTCAATTTTCAATTTCGTTTAAAGTATTTATATTTAGACACAGTTTTACCGTTCAAGAACTTACGGTTCAGATATTAGATTTTCGCAACGAGATTAATTCTAACAGTGTAAAATTGGTTGTATGGTGTGGATTCATCAATCACTTTTCACGTTTATGCAAATTTTGAAAGTGCACAATTTTACCGTCTCTAGCTTCTTAAAAGCTTCTTTTAAATTTTGCCACCAGAATAAACATTATATTAAAAATGAATTTAGCTGATCCGAAACTTATGTTCTAGAATGTGGTTCCTGGATGAAGATTACCCTTTTTCCGTTAGGATCCGCCATATGTGCTGATGGGTCTTTATTAGCTTAAATGATCAGACATATAACGGAAAATAGGGAACTAAAATTGTAACTCATGTTCATAGTAAAATATATTAAACTTTTAAATTAAAGTTAAATCAAAATTTTCCGCTACCACATCTTGCAGCAGCTTTTGCATCGATGGTTCATGAAACAAGAATCACGCTTAAAGTGGAAAAGACGACTTTAGAGCTGCGCATCACTTCTCGCGCATCTCGATCAGCTGTGGCTTTACATCTCTCGATTAAATATAACGGCTTGTGGAAATCGTATATCTCGACCAATATTTCTGTACACATTTGCAATACGATTCATTATTTGTTGAATTTATTTTTAAATAACTATTTCGATATGCTTTCTGAATTGTGCGGTATTATTAACATTATTTTTTAATGCCTAAAATAATGTTACGATGTCAATTTGTGTTTGTTTCTTTAGTATGTTATACTTAATTTTTTAATTACCTCTATATGAAAAATAATTGACGGCAAAAAAATATGTTTGACAACCTAGTATTTTTTAGCTATAATGCATTAAAAAAGCAAAGATAGAGAGAGGGGGTGTTATTGAGAACTTTAGCTCTAATTCTAGTGCTTTTGTTTGCAACAAGGCACATTTTTATAAAAATTAAACTTGTTCAAATATCAAAATAGAGTTATAGTTAATTTTTTTATGAGTATGATGTCCAAAATATATTTAAAATATTAGACGTGTATTTGGTTAAATACAAGTTAAATAAGCAAATAAATTTATGAGCTTTATCCTTGGTTTTTTGAAAAAAGGGCTTTCTTGGTTTCTTCTTCTACCTCACGGGCTTTTACAAACATAGATTTGAAAATTCATGAATTAAATATAGACGAAATTTAAAATTAAAGTTAGTAATGTAAGCTATTATACATTTGGAAAAGACTAACATTTGAAAATATAGAAATGATAAAATATAAAATATTTTATTGAAAAAAAAGAAAACGTTTGTAATATATTTGATGATTGTTGACAATTTTTTTTTATTACTTTTACTCAATACGAAAAATACTTCATAAACGCGCATCCAGAATAAATAAAGACAAATTGTAATAATAAAAAGCTCATTACTCTTTTGGGGAATTACCACATTTGATAAGCAAACCATGGTTCTACATTTATTGATAAATTATTTCATATAAGATCTTTCTAGATCAAAATATGTTGGCAAACGGTTACAATATCAAAAGATTATCTAAATAATACATACAAATACTGTATCATCTAAACCAAATGTGAACAATACTACAAAGAAAGAATACTTATTACCTAATGTATAGTAACTCATCAAAAATCAGCTGACAGCTAATAGTAAATTAATAAATAGAATAATTTACATCAAATACTTTTATATGGGTCACAGTAGCAATATGACAACTATTATAAATACTAATATACCCAACAACATATAGTACACCCAATACAAGTTAGTACATACATTATTACTAATTAATTTAAATACGGCTAGAACGTATTTAATTCAAATCGTAGTTATTAAAAAACTTAGGTACATCCAACTCTAAAATAACTAAATCTAAAACTTGATAAGGAAAGACTTCCCTTTCAGTGCAAATGCTTCCCTTCGCAGCCAGTTTAAACACGTTCTGTACAATATATGGAAATATATCACAGATTGAACCCTATAAAACGTGATTTTATTGCATATAATATAACTCTACTTTATAAAGTGTTTTATATATTGCCTCAATTTTAGAAAGTACTGTGCCTAAGATGTTTTATTCTCGTCATTTCCTTTTTACATAACGGACTTTTATGTCACTGCAAATTTTTATAGAGGAAATAATTAAAGATTTTACTCACTTTTTTATTCCTTTTATTTTTAGGTTTAGATATTATTCATTAATTGTTTAAAGTAATATTTATTTTTATTTCTTTGGACGAAATATATTATCGATCACCTATTTCATATTCACCACTTATTCGGTTTTTATCTTAATCATTCTCAGCATCATACTAATACTGTATAGACACCTCTCTTACCCCTGATTGAAAATACTTTTCGACCTTGTCCACGTGATTCTACAATTACTCACTTTTTCATTTCAAAGAATCTAAATGCCCCTTTCATGCGCCAACTTAATTGCGCTTTTCTTTGCGTTTTTTATTTACAAACGGTTGAAATGGGTCAAACCTTTTTATGACAACAATAAAACGTTGGTCTAAAAGTCGTCAGGTTTAGCCTGATCGCTATCCTTCAGAAGCGCAGAAGCCCTTGAGTTTATGTTTGTGGTAAAGTACTCGGTATGACAGTCTCTTTTTAATGCTAGTGCATTGACGGATAACCAAATGCGAGGTAATGGATAGTATTGTGTACAGCGCAGAGCCGCTTACCCTCCCGCGGTACCAGTTCCAACCACCGAACGCAGAAATAACTAGAGAGGACATCGTAGCTACGTAGCTTAGTGGCATCGAAGCCACCAAGATGGCGGGCTAGTGAAGATAAAAACATAATAATTCGTTATTTTCGTTATAATTAGCATGTATAAAGTATTTTATGTTAGGTAAGATTGTTATTGTAAAGATTTTAGTTCAAAGATCCATTCAGAAAAATGTAGACATCGTCTTTCCAAAACAATAACATATTTAGGGCAGTAGTGTATATAATATATTTTCAGTTAATTGTATTAATGTATATATATATCAACTCTATTTTATTTCAGTGACTTGATTGTAACTCGTACAGTATAATAGCTGTTACAAGTAGTTAAGTTTAGAAAGAGGTTTTCTCTCCACGTTCAATTTGAATGTCAGTTGTGTTTTACTGTTAATATAGTAATTATTTTTTAGTGGTAATAAATGTTAATATTTATTGTGAAATATAAATTTACTTTTATAAATGTTTTTATTTGGTATTATTTTGTTCTTATTGGTGTCTTTGTTTAATGTTGAAATTATCATTTAACGTTCAATTTGTCGACAAGTAAACGTATTTTATACGACATGGCCAAACTGGGAAAGTAGTTTTTGTAATTTGTTCTTCATCATGGGCATTTTGTAAGGAAGATTAATTAAGATAACAACATGATACGGATTCAATAGACTAGGCAAATAACTTGACATGATAAACCACCCTCCCCCAGCACCCAGTATGGCTACTCTGAGATAGCAAGTCAAAGTTTCGAACAATAACACCTAATGTTTGCGCTCAATTTCACCAACGCTACAACCAAACCGGTGGTCGTAGGGAATTTGTTTTAAAGAAATACCTCCATATCTTTTCCGCTGACATTATTTACCTGACCAAAAAATTAAAAAAAACGTCACAGACTGACTATTTTATGCGAAACTGCAATTCTGTTTAGAGACGTTTTAATTTAATGTATTACTAAAAATATTAATAAAAATAAAACGTTTTCTTTTTTTATAGCCTATATATTATTATAATATCAAATTGTATGATATTCTGACAAAGGTAACAGGTTTAAAAAGCTGTTTTAGAGATGTGCTAACTAATAAAGTTAAGCGCTAACCAAGTCTTGTTTTCCCGGGCAGATCCCTCACCAAGATGGCGGACCCGGCTACAACGACGCTATGATATAAGAGCACCAAGGTCCCCTCTAGTTATTTCTGTGCTCGCTGTTTCCAACTCGAGTCCATCTGCTTCCCCTCGTAGACATATCCCGGATCAGGCTAAACCTGACGACCTGTACTCTAGGTACTCGGCTCTGCGCACTTGATGCGATAAGTCCCTTTATCCAAACTACATCCCCCCCTATATTGGCAATCCTTGCCTGTCCTTTTTAGTGTGATAATAATAGTACAAGCTGAACTGTTCAAAGCCGAAACGAAATTATAAGTAACGACAAAATCACTTTTCCCACACATATATTTTCCTTGTATAATAACATACGTTGCTTGGCAGTAATATCAAGCCTGCCTGCATACTAACCTATTATGTTATCTGACTTAGCCTACGTATTCAATCACCTCGAAAGTGCTAAGTCCTCTTCAGAAATTTTTAACTTTTCAATTTTTCTATTTGATTTTCTGTCATAAAGGAAAGAGAACATGCACAGGAAAGTAACTTGGCAACTCCATATTTTAACAGGAGAAATTTATGATAAGCTTATACGAACAGTATAACTGATCGCATTTATTATATTTCCAACAATATAATTTATGAACTTCAAAGCCTGAATATGCTGAAGAGATGGACACAAAAACCGATAGGAAAAGAAGAGAAGATAACCACTCAATTTAAAGTAGAAGATATTGTTTTTATATTCCATTCAGATTTTACGTGCTGCTGTAAAATAATATTAAAAAAGTAATAAAATGAAAAAAAAAAATATTAACTTTTACGACATATACGATCAAATAAGACACTAATATAAATTAAAAAAAGATTGATCCACCAAAGTTTTATAATTATCTTATAAACGTATTAATTAAATAGTAAGTCACACAATATTTACTTATTTACAAATGCTCGTTAAGTGATGATGTGAACATCTTCAGTGAGCGTAAATAAATAAATTCTAAAATATAAATATGAAGTAAGGGAGTTTGAGTTTAGAATGTGTGTAGCTGTCTCACGTCTAATGGTTAATATCATCGAAATTCTTATGTGAAAATAAATTATTAATTGTTAGCTAACAATACTCATAACAATGTAGTTAACACAACTCAATTTATTAAATTGTTTTTTTAATAAGCGCTGATAATTTTAATAATTTAAATAGTTCCTATTTTGTTTTATTTAAAATGATTTTGATATTTAGAAATAATTCCTAATAAACTATCGACTACAACTATTTAAAACAATTACAAGTTTACAAAATATTCGTTTCTAATGCAAACAGAATAGTCTGCTTCGATACACAAAAAATAATGCTGTTAAAACTCCATTAAAGTTTGTGTACTCTCTTCTCTTCTGGAACGTATGTTTATAAATCCCAAACTCGAAATATTAATACTTTAAGCCTAGTAGTGTAGCAGGGTGAGTACCGAAGCCATTAAGAAGTGCCGAGAGTTTTGTGAAAGCCTTTAAGTACCAAAGTTCATTTGTTACGCCTCAACTCTTGCGCCCGAGCTAACAAATAAAGTTTCAAGTTACCTAGTTTAAAAAAGAACTTTCTCCGGCGAAGGGAAATAAAATTATGGCATTAACAAAGTAAACAAATAGAAAGTGAACTGGCAAGGTGCCAGGGGGTGGGGGGTTACTCTCGGACAGAAAATTATCCACGCTTCAGATCGATGGTGAACTCAAAAATAACCATTGTTTGCGTGCTTGGAGTAAGATTATTATTTGTCAATTCATTCAGGCGTATGTCTTGTAGTTACACTAATATATTTAAAGCATATTTATATAACATTATGAACTCAGTGCTAAACACAGGATGTTGGATTTTGAGGGAAACGTTTTAACGTACTGATTTGAAGTTCTTTGTTATTGAAGATGTAACCTCTTTATGCCATTGATAGAAGTAGACGTACTAAAGGTAAGCAAACCTGCCTTTTAGAAACTAGAAACAATGTGTTAATTATAACATTAAGTTAGGATTAATATCGAATTCAACATTTTGACGTAGACTCTTCACGACGGTCATCAAATGGAACCCGCAGGTAATTTGAAAATGGGCAAGTACACTTTAATATATTAAACTTTCCTTAATGGTCTTTATATCAATTGTACTTACGACTTAACGCAGGTAGACTGTCTGACTGCTTAATTCGTTCTAAATAAAACAGGTTAGATTGATTTTCGCATTTGTATTTATACAAAGGTTCAATTTTGAAACAAATAAAAACAAGTCTTTTTGCAATTTTTTGCAAGTTTATTATCAGAAATTAAAATACTAAATATTAAATAAAAACTTCTGAAGTCAGTTCTTTGTAAAATACCTCTGAAGATGATTACTTTGTAATGGAAATGTACATTAGGTTAAAATAAAAATTGTTGAATTTGTGGTAAGAGGTTGTTTTTATTTAATATAAGCATTTACGCCACAGTTGCATCAAGTTGTTATTAAAATACTAAAGTTTACGATAAAAAAAAAAAGTTTTGAGACAAAGCTTTGTTATTGCACGCTGTCATCGTATATTTACTGATTTGATCGTATCGAAAAATATAAAAAAACTAAATTTAAAACATACCTCGGCAATCACTTGAACTTGCTTGTAAGCACATATTAAAACTTTACACGGGTTTACATTCATAACAAGTTTAAATTTGGATAATTCAAAAATTAAACTAATTAAAGCTACCTATAAAACATTATTTGTTAAAAAATAATTAAAATACAAAGTTTCTTTCTTGAACAAAGTAGCCTACTCTAAAACTTTTATTAAGCCTATAGGCTATTACTTCAAATTCAGAGATTAATAGTTCGTTCCTCTTAGCTTGATTTCTTTTGTTTCTTTAATGTTAATGTGGTAAAAACTTACCCAATATTCTACCATTCTTCTTATTACCTTTAAAAATAAACTCTCGGATTCCCCTTCTACATCCCACAAATCACTATTCAATCAAAATCGATCATGGTAGTAGCGCACATTATATAAACTATCTTTAGCTGCTCGTTTTGATTCTCCCATCTCAATCTATCTAGTTTTATATGCTAGAAAAACTTTTCACAAAAGAGGGAAAGTATGCAATATAGTTATTTCGTTCCATGTAAAGTAAGTAATAAGATTTCATTTAGTAAAACAACTGATTTTATGTTGTAGGTTATGCGATAGTGTTGCTGTTTTACCTCACAGGTTATGTTACGTTATTTATAGTAATTATAATTTAATCAAAAGTAACTAAAATAAAAATATTCTTTGAACAAAGTACTTTAAACTTTTGTTTATAGGCTACTACTTGTTACTTCAAATTCAGATATTAATAGTTCGTACCTCTATGCTTGATTTATTTTGTTTCTTTAATGTTATTGTGGTGAAAACCTATCCAACATTTTACCATTCTTCTTATTACCTTTAAAAATAAACCCTCGGATTATTCTTTTATATCTCACAAATCACTATTTAATCAAAATAGTTTATGGTACTAATGGACATTATAAAGACTTTCTTTAGCTGCTCATTTAGGTACTAACGTCTCGGATTTCGAGCCACTTCGTGTGAAATAATTACTTACGTCACTTCAATGGCTTCCACAGTGCACTTTCTTTACATTCATTATCCATTTTGATACTTCACAGATCCCTTTCGACCCAAGCCTCACATATCGCTTTAATAGGATCTAATTGGGAGCTATGATCTTAAAAACTATGATATTAGGTATTATTTTATAAGCCGTAGCGTGCATAATCACGCAGGAGAAAATACAATGTTTAACACTATTGTTTTTTACAAAAAGTGTTTAAATTATTATTTAATGTTTTGTAACGTTTGTTTATTTCATGTTTAATTTCATTATCGTTTAAATTTTTTTTCATTTGGTAAGTAATTGTAATCATGTTTAAAAATTTGCTTGTTTGAAGTATTTATGAGACACAAATGGGAATTATGTTTTATCCTGTATAGATCCATTTATATATTTGTGCTCTATGTTTAACCAAATAACTGTCAACAGCCTACATTATCTATCGACAATAAATAATTACACATCATTTGCAATTAGTTACCCACAGAGTACAATATATTCCTTACTATTGACGGATTTCACAATTTATCTTTTGCTTTCTAGTTTCAAAGGAAATTGTTATATTTTTATCATTTCTTATAGTCGGGTATTACAATTAATACACTATTACTCAATCCTGCAGTTTTACCTCTTTCCAAAGGGAACCATCAAAATGTATAACAAACAAAAAACCTTAAAATTAGAAAATAGTTTTAAATCCATAAAACCTAATTAACACCAATTTTGTTTAATTTCGTCTTATAGTATATGTTTCGACAACAATATTGACGTAATCAGTGACTCGTTGGAGTGTTAAATAAATGATTAATACACTGGCGGAACAGTATGATTTGATAAACAAATACAATATTTTTTTATGTTATGTGATAATAATATCAGATATGCAGAAACGTGTAAGAAGATCTTAATAATCTAGTGAAAAACCTAACTATTAGAATTTTTTTGTTATTAATTGGATATTACTAAATAGTCTAAATGTAGAAAAGAAACTACATCCATGTGCATGTGAACATATAAAGGGATAGATAATTGTACAAAGTTTTCATACATAATTCCTGAAACAGAAGTACACGAGCATGCATTGGTGCATGTACTTCAATTATCACTTAACATTACCACACGTTATTTCTTCTACCTAGAAATTATTCTCATATTATTGAAATTAGCTACCCTCTGAAGGATATAAACTCGGTAAATGTTTGTTATAACTTTGTATTAGGGCTGAATACTGTTTTAGCTTACACTAGCTGATGACATAATAATTCATGCAACATCTGATTTCAGGTTATAGGTTACAATGTAGAACAGCTCTTTAACTAAGCAAGTAACGTAACATTATTTATAGCACGGTATTACCTCAAAATATTTATATACAATATATTTTATGAGTTGGTAATCATATTCATTTGTATTTCAAATAATCATAATTAATTTATACTTTTAATAATGTACTACATTTCCGCTAGGAATAATATTGTATTTCAACTATCGTAATTATCTGCCAAGTAAATCTGCCTTGTATATATATGAACTGCTCTAGCGTAAAAATTAGAAGAAGTTCCTAACTAATGGAGGTTATCAGAAACGCGTCAACCTATAAGGTGACAATGCTAGAATTGCTAGATAATTATGATACTAAAAGTAGAAGATAGAATAATTTCAACCTAATAATAATGAGTTATATATTTGTATTGTAATTTTGAAATAAATCTAATCTAGGCGTACGGATACTTTTTAGGAATAAGTTTAAATTAAGTAAATCATTATTATTTTTAATCACTCAATTTTTTAAAATCGAATAAAGTTTCTTCTGCAATACATTGTTGTTATAATTGTTAACTACATTCCACTGACCAATCACCAGTACCACTGACTGTCACTTTACAAATGAACTATTCACTTCTGTCATACAGTACCACTCACTGCCACTCTACAAATGAACTATTCATTTCTGTCATTCAGTCCCACTCACTGCCACTCTACAAATGAACTATTCACTTCTATCATACAGTCCCACTCCCTGCGACTCTAAAAATACACTATTCATTTCGGTCATGCAGTCCCACTCACTGTCACTCTACAAATGAACTATTCCATTCTGTCAACCAGCTCCACTCACTGCCTTTCTACAAATAAAATATTCATGTCTGTCAACCGGACCCACTAACAGTCACTCTACAATTGAACTATTCACTTCAGTGGCTGACACTCTACAATTAAAGTACTCACATCTGTCAATAGACCCACTGATTGTTACTCTACAAATGAACTATTCACTCCTATCAACTGACGCACTGACTGTCTCTCTACAAATGATCTATTTACTTTTCTCAACCAGTCCCTCTCTCTGTCACTCTACAAATGTAGTACTCACTTCTGTCAACCAGTCCCACTGACTAACATTCTACAAACGAAGTAATTGCATGTGTCAACCACTCCCACTGACTGTAGCTCTAGATAAGAAGTATTAGAATCTGTCAACCAGTTATACTGTCATATTGTATTTGTATGACGATTATGGCCAAATTAACGTCGTTTAGTCATTGTATTTATAACCTTATATAATCATATGTAAATAAAGTTATCACTTCAAAGAGATTTAACATGGTTTAATTTTCTAAACGTTTTACAGGATATAAATATCAATCAAAGATTTTCTTTTTAATCTCCTAATGTGCCTCTCTACCATCAGCCTTTGTAAGGGTCAAATCCTGGTTTATCTTATGATTTCCACAAGACTTGACTTATCTTTCTGTCAAAGAAATAAATACCATTCTTAACGAGTAAACATGCAAGAGTATACATGGTCTGAAAATGTTTATTCTGTATTTTAGCAAATTTTTCTAGGAAAGTAATTTAAAACTAGATCCAATTTTAAAGAGTATAGACAAATAACATCACGAATACAGAAAACTGGCTTAAGTATTCCCTAGACATAATTTTAAATGGTGTTCCCGACAACAACATATGTTGCCTGTTTAGTATTAAAAACACTGTGCGCGAGAAGGTATAAACTGTTCTGCTATGAATAATGTATAACCTTTTATTTAACACGAAGGCAATGTAAATCCTTCATTATTTTAATTTACTATTTACAACGCTTCTTAGAAATGAAACATTATTTATAGCTGTGTAGATTAAAATTTAAAATGTTTAATTAACTTCATTATTTCCAACTTCTACCTGAGACTTATCGTTGAACAATCCTATACTAGTTTATATTTATACAGAATAACATATCTAAATATGTAAACATTAACAATAAGAGCAAATGTTGTTTTTACAAACATTAGGTCCTTTAGTGTTTATTCATTATTATAATCAATGTTAAATTTAATTCAAGGTATTCTTTTAGATTAAAATTAGTGACAGTGTAAAATATTCAGTCGTTGAAACTACGTTTGCAAGATATTGTTTTTGTACGCTAAAGAAATACTCTATTGTATCACAAGGGAGGTTGTGCAGTATAATACAGAATACAACTTAGAGTTGCAAGGAATCCATTATCCAGGAGGCAATTAAAATATTTCTCGAATCTTTTTGAAAATTCTGAATTAAGTATCTGAATATATTTGTATAACTGAGTAAGGATTTCCATTCAATGTGAAATTGGTAGGAAGTACGCGTCAATAATTATTGAATCGCTTATTCAAATTTTAATGCTAAAAACGTGTTATTGTTTTAAATAAATTTCATCTACGTCATAAAAGTAGAATAAAATTCGGCTGGCTTACCATTTTACAATCATAAGTAAGAACTTGTCCCGTTATTTTTATTTTGGCAACAATTAATGGCCCCAATGAACAACAATCGGTATATACATATTGAGGCTTAGAAAAAAACAAAACCCTAAACTGGTTTTTTAGACATCGGATATTAAAACCAGAACTATCGTATAAATATAAAATTCGTTAACTTGCTTCTGTGTGATATATTGTGGTTCCAGAAACAATGGTTTATTATTATTAATTAATATTAACCATCAAAAATACATAATTTTTTTAGAAATAACTAGAAGAAAATTTACATTTTTAAATATAGCCTCTACAAATAGTTCTTATACTCGTATAATTAACGTTTGCTATGACTTAGATTGTTTTTGTTTAATAAGTCTGCTATAAGTTTAACAAAAACATTTAATTTTTTGAGTTTAATGTGTTAGCATAGGTAGTAACTAAATAATAATGAACATCAACACACAAGAAATATTTTATCTTTTTCTCGCGTTTCAAAATCAAAGATTCATCACCCAGTATACACAGTTATATTCTATTGTCTGTGTAAATTCACTCACTAACCTTTTACTGAGTGGCGTTAGTAAATCAATCTTTTTTATTTTTTAATGAAAATCATACAAAATATAAAGGACCTGCAAATAATAAAAATATTAAAGTAAATTTTACTCATGGGAATTTGGTAACAGTTAGGAAAAACACAATATTAATAAATAAATTTAAAAAATGTTTTCTCTAATCGATAAGTTCTATTTTAATAGCAGACCATTAATGGTAACACGTGTTCGACAAAATTGCCAAAGTTTTGAGGAGGGCTAAGAAACTTAGTTTTGTTGGCACACATTTTGCCACTATGATGGTGCACTCTTTTGTGTGTATAGCTTAAGCGTTTACTTTACTAGAAATGCACCATTTAAGAAGATTTACTAAATTCGAGTTTAAATCAAAATAACTAAGCAGGAAACTAAATGGAAACTGATGTTTGCAGAGCTTTCACACGAATAATTTTGGATACGAATTTGTCTTAGAACAGAACATTTTATTAAGTTACTTAATGACGTCACAGAATGGAATAAATCAAAATAATATATAAAGCCTATGCATACATGTACTTGTATTTATAGTGCGGAGCACATAACCGTGCACTTGGACTTGAGAGATCGCAAGAAATTTATTGTGTACTATTACTTTTGAAAACGTGTTACATATTCCGAATGTTTTATACATCATCAACTTCGGCTTCCAAAATGGCTACACATATTTTAAGATTGTTTTTTCATAGCTAATTTATCATAGAATTTATTTAATATCCACCTCCTCATGCAAGTCAGTGTTTTGACAGTCCTGATCATGTTTGTAATAAAGTATTTAAATTACCCTATACCTCCCGTCTTGACTACTGCAATCTCTCAAGGTCAAGTGCACAGTTAAATGACTCCGACTATACTATAATTACTAACATTTAAACTGTGTGTTTTTCTATAAATAATCTTATGCTACTCATAATTGTAGCAATATAAAGGTTATACAAATATAAACATTTTACAAACTGAGTACGAGCTGAGTAAGGAGAAGAGGCGTAATATTTAGCATGAATTCTTACTAAATTCCTTTACTATTAACGTAAATAAGTTATTTCAATTACTTTGTCGTAATATAATAAAATTAAATTCCGGAGATTACTCCTTTTAAGTTATCAGACACAACAGAAACTTTCACAATCACACATCCATACACAATAACATAGACCTCATTCACAGAATTAAAGACATCCATATACCACACAACTCCACCATTGCCTCATTCGACATATAAAACCTATACACTAACGCCAATAGAACAAACACGCCACATACTAAAAAATGTGCTCACAGCAAACAACACTCCACATAAACTCATAAATGAAATCATCACACTCACCAAACTCATCACATCACAAAACTACTTCACATACCAACACAAATTCTACACACAGAAAGACGGCCTAACTATGGGTTCCCCCATCTCAGGCATCCTAGCAGAAATATTCCTAAACCATATCGAACAACAAAACATTCTACAGAGCAATAATCACATAAAATAATTCATTACCATAGATATGTAGATGACATTTCAATATTATACAACGCCAAATCAAACAACTACACAATTACATTAATACCATACACCAAAACTTCACATTTACCCTCGAATTAGAAGAAAACAAAAAAATAAACTTTCTAGACCTTCCCATCACCAAACACAACACCAGACATAATTTTCAAAATATACGGAAAACCTACAACTACCGATATTGTCATACATAATATATCTAATCACCCCACACAACACAAACACGCTGAATTTATTCATATGTTACACCACCTAATCAATATACCTATGCTACAGAAAGACTACGACGAAGAACTTAATACCATAAAATACATCGATCAACAAAACGACTACTAACACACACTCATAGACATCATACTCAGAAAAATTAACATAAAACACCTTCAAACGCAGACAAACCACACACAAAACAACAAATACATAACCCTCACCTACCCCTACAAAAATACACACAAAATAGCTTCCACATTCAAAAAACTCCATTACCAAATATCCTTCAGAACGACAAACACTTTAAGACAGCACATACAACCTTTTCAAAAAGAAACTGAAATACACACTCTCAGGTATTTACAAATTAACATGTAACGATTGTCCCAGCTATTACATCGGCCAAACCGGCAGATCATTTTATACATGCTTCGAAGTACACATTATCCAAAAAAAACAAACAAACCCTAAATCCAGCTACGAAAACACCTATAAAACACACGTAACACACACAAGCCGTTTTACATACTAATTTAAATGTTCTTCACACATTAAAACAAAATATAACTAACAACCTTAGAAAAATATGAAATATACAAACACTACACAACAGATAAAGAAAAAGTATTAAATGATCACATACACTTCGAAGCCAACAGCCTTTTCTACTATATGGCATACAAACAAAACAACCCACCCCATTCCACAGTTATAAATCCATTCGCGTTAGAGCCTTTACACCTAACCGATGCCGCCAGTAGAGGGTTAGCTTCGTATAAGGAAAGAATGTTTTGAAACGCGTCAGTAAATAAGCAATTACGTATTCACTTAGTTGAATATTTTAAAATTAGTTTAATCAGTGTACTCAAGATGATTATATCAAGCAAGTTCAAAAACTAAACATGCCAGTGTCATTGTATATAGCTGTCTATTTTTTCAAAGTTTATGAAGCATTTCAGCTGCTTTGGATTCATTTTCCTGAGATGTTTTTTAGAATTCGGTAAAATTGAACATTTTAAGTTTAAAATTAAAATAAAAACGTTTTTGTATTGTAGGGCAGCGTCATTGTTTTCCACCGACCATCCCAGCGAGATGGTCGCGAAGGTGAGTCGAGTTTGAAAAGTCACCAAATCCCCTGGGTATCACGGCCAAGCGGAACTACTATAATTATGAACGTGGATGATTTTTAAACAGAAAATATTACATATTAATTTAGATTTAGGAAGAAATAATTAGAGAAGTGTTCAAGACATACCTTTAAAATTAACCAATAAACTATTATTAGCTTGAATTCTTTTTTTTACCACGTGACCCTGTTTTCAACCATCACTTTTAACCCATTTTTAAAGGTTTTAAATGTGTTGTTTGATATAAGATACCTTTCAATCATCAAGAGTGTAAGATGTTTATGTTCCGTTTAGATTTACTTTATTTATTATTTACTGCTATGGAATACTTCAGAAAATATGTAATAAACCTTTGTCCTTTTGCTATAACTAACTCCCCCTAATACAGTCTAATTTATAATGTTCTGATCGACTTTATGTCGTTCTTTAAAATTTAAGTCTTTTAATCTAAGTATAAGCACGATCTAGACACGCCAACACACAGTTTGATTATATTATGTATCCAACTCGTATATAAAGTTAGTTTATGATATTAAAACAATTATTTTGAAATCATTCTATTTTTAACAATTATTTTGAAATCATTCTATTTATAACAATTATTTTGAAATCATTCTATTTGTAATTTGAAAAAAATCATATATAATTTTGTTGTCGAACAACAACCAGCTAAAAATTATTCCTATTACCGTACGTACCTAAAGCTTGTGTAAAGTTAATTTACAGAAACAAAGCAAATATTATAAAATCGTTACATGATGTAAATTGAACCGTAACACGGTTAATTTTTGGCAATAATTTAGGATGTTGGATAAATATTTCTTTATTTTAGCTAACGTAAATTCGACCGAAATTTTAAAAAAAATTGTTTCTGAGAAAATCATAGGGCAGGGTTTAGGCAGGGATTTTTAAATACTATACTAGTAACCAATCAAATCCTTCTATTTCAATTGTGAGCAGGAGGTGGTTTTGAACCAACCTTGACAAATCCTGAGAATCTGGCTGTTCTGATCTACCTTTTGGAGGAGGCTTTGGGTTGCAGTTTTAGATAGCTTATTTAAACTTTTAATGGTATAATATTAAAATATCAGTAGCATTTGTGTTTGTGAAACTAAGAAATAGTTTTGAATTTTATAGTTTTGTAAGTGTAACTATGCTAAAAGAGTAAGCCTTGTGAGGTTTCCATATTGTTAACAAGCTAGGCTCAACTGATTGCCAAAATATGTTCTACATTAATTTTTTTTGTAAGTAATTTGATAAAATCAGTAAATATATGAAAACTACCAGTACGCATCTTGACTAAACGTTGTCAAATAATTTTGACAAGAAGATGTAATTTAATTTTGATTAAAGTAGTATTGTCAAAAAGATTTAAAAAGTAATATTTTAAAATTTTTTTATATTAATTCACTTTTTTGAAAATTGAAACGAGAACTTTAATGTAACTTTTCTATCTTCAAAACAATTTGGATAGACGGCGAGTCTGCCTAAGTCAAATTGTAAGATACAATTTGTAATGCAAACAATTGACCCTGTAAGTTTCATTAAACTTGAAATACTAATTCGTATGTGAATAAAGGTTTTTAAAGAACTACAAATATTTAAAACAACCGGGGGACTACAGAAATCAAATTTTTTTACTATCTCAAAAAATGTAATTAGTAGTCACTTTTAAGTAATAAATATTTTCTTATGAATTGTAGCTGTATGTTTAAACAGTTTCAAACTAAAAAAAACATTTTTTTTTTTGCTTGTTTAAAGACAGTTAATGCGAAGCAATTTAAATTTTCTCACTTTGATTAAGTTTGGGTTGTAGAGTGCGCTAGTGACGCGTTGCCTGCAGCGTAAATTCGTTGCAATTTAAATGCAGAAGAGGTGTATTTTAAAAGTGCTTAATTTGTTTCAACCAATCCAGTGCAAGAGTTTAATTAAAAACTATTCCTTTTGCAACACCATCAAATTACTATTTACCTTTAAAATTACAAAGTTTTCGCGACTGTTGACCAGCTTTCTCTCAACTTAAAGAAACATATTTATTTTAAATCAATCTAATGATGAATCAAAATGTTTTCTTATAAAATATTTTCCTTTATTTATAAGGTAAGAAAATGTTTAACCGTTTCAAGTAAGTTGTTTGATATAAATAGGCAAAACATAATGCACTTTCTAGTCCTGGAAAAGGACATGAATTAGAAGGGGAATCCTTGAGAATTCATTAAGATGGATTATTTTTAATATAAAATTGATATCTTAGATAAATAGAAATTCTTTCGACAAATATGAATTCAACGACTACTTTAACTATGAAATCAAACCTTTTGAGAAACTTTTCCTCCCGTTTCTCAATTTAAATACACTTCATACGAATTACACAACATATTAAATGTTAATAAATGTATGTACAGTATATATATATATATATATATATATATATATATATATATATATATATATATATATATATATATATATATGCTGATACGTATTCTTTCACGGATGGAAAAATATGATGAATAGTTAATATCTGGAGCACATCCGTTCATTCTGTAATGCATGAATTCGCAGTTCCGACGTTTCGCTAGAATCTCATCCAGCATTGACGAGGTGAACCCAACAACATTCTCGCTCTTCAACTGTTGTTCGGTTCACATTGTCAATACTGGATGAGATTCTAGCGAAACGTCGGAACTGCGAATTCGTGCACTACAGAATGAACGGATGTACTCCAGATATTAACTATTCATCATATATATACATATACAAACACACACACACACACACACACACACATATATATATATATATATATATATATATATAATAAATTAAAAATATTTCAAAAACAAGAATACTTTTAAAGAATAAATTTATTCAAAGCTTTTCGCTGATAAAATATTACCAGCATCTTCAGGAAAATAATTATCTAATAAAATATTTTTACAATTTTGTAAATGTACAAGAAAACATATCACCATATTTAATATATATATATATATATATATATATATATATATATATATATATATATATATATACAAATCCTTCATAACAAATGTCCCTAGAAGTATAACTTAAAGGCTGGTAAGTTGAACGAGGTCATCAGTATCTTATTAGATAGTATCCCATTATTTAAAATACCATTCACAGTTATTTAGCGTAATAAAAGTGTTTTTGTAGCCTTGTGTAGACATTCGTTCTTAAATATTACAATCCGAAAAAAGTCAACATGCGATAGAAGTGTAAATAAAAATTGCATTAAAAAACATGTACTACTTTTGAATAACTTAAACTAAGTGAGTATATTAAAAACCTTTATTTACTTTTATTATATTACGAATAATTGATAATTAATTAAATTTTATTGTGTAATACAGAACATAAACTACAAATAATGAAGATAGCTGTTACATGAAATTTTATTACACAAATTATTTAAATATATTTTAGTTATTATAAAAAAGTAAATTGCTCTTAAAAAGTATTGAAATATAAACCCTAAATAAGCTCCAAGTGAAGACCAGCAGCTACTACCTTGTTTCGCTCTCGGAAAATTTCGAGAAAATTAGTTAGAGGGGGATATAGAACATTAGAGGGAGACATAGAGAGAACTATGGATTATTGTAAAATTCCGAGGTGATGACGTCACGTGCATTCTCATGCAGATTTGTTACATTATGCCTTATATAAACCTATATTTAATTCATGCAATATCCTAATGGTAAAAGAATTAGATATCTTTAAACTGAACTTAGCTAAACACTTATTGTGGACTTTAGTTAAATCTAGCAGAGAAAAGTTGAACTAGGAATGCACGGTGTAACACTACTTTCATAAAAGCCTACGAAATGTTTTATCTGAGGATTTCTATATACAATTTGTTTCAAATTCATGAATATAAAATGATGAGTCAAAACAATTGAATCTATTGTTTTTCTTGTTTAAACATGGGCAATTATGTTTAAATATATATATGTAAATTTCTGATATTTCATTTACTCTAGGAACCTATCGAAATTACTTTTATTTAAAGTTTAAAATTCTTTTAAAATGACTGATTTGATGCCGAATGACATTTTACTGTCTTAACCATCTTTAAGCATTCCTAACTAATTTTAAAAAGTCTGCACACCAATAAATCTGTATGCAAACATTTCAGAATATAATAAAATAATTTTTATAAACTCGAAACACATAGCTTATTCAAACCTGATATCACACAATCCATCAGGTATAAATGCTAGTATATAATTAATCCTAAAGGTAGCATCTATGCTTACAATATTCACTTACGTAGCGATTTCCATTTATTGCATAGTAACAGCATCATAAAACAATAAGTAATTGCAGCCTTTACTACTATACGAGCACAATGAAACAGACGACCCCTTTGGTATCTAACATTACAGCAAGAGCAAATGGGATAGCATATTATCGATAGGTACTATGTAGACAGAGTGAACATCGATTGCAGTGTAAGCGGTAATATGATGAATATCATTATACAAGGTGTTTATGCATCTATGATGTACCCTACATTAAAGTGTACATCAATACGTATTGCCTTAGCAGCAAATATAAGCAACGGAAGTACTAATCGCACAGCTTAACTTGTAATATAATAAGTTGTTCTGTATTCATATTGTACTCTGACACAAGCAATTTGTAGGACCTAATATTATGTTGTTTATAAAAACATTTATTACTTTTATAATACGAATTGTTTAGATGTTCCCGGTAAATTCATTTTCTAATCTGCCTGACTAGCTCTACTATCTGGAAGTCTTCTTTTTTAAATCCTATTTTATTTAAAAAGCAATATAACTCACTAAAAGTTTAATAAACAGTCTTTCTGAATTTAAGTAAGCGGATGTAACGTCAAGTATGGGTTTCAAACTTCAAGTATGGGGCTTTAACTACAATTATTAGGCTGTAACTTAAATTATCTGCTGTAACTTCAATTATAGAATGCAGCTCCAAGTATATTGGGTTTTAACTTCAAGTATGCGGCTGTAACTTCAAGTATGGGGCTTTGACTTCAAGTATGCAGGTGTAACTTCAATTATACGGTTGTAACTTCAAGTATGCGGCTGTAACTACAAGTCTAAGTTGTAAATTCAAGTATTGGGATTAAACTTTAAGTACTGGGCTTTAACTTAACATATGTGGCTGTAGCTTTAGGTATGGGGTTTCAAATTCAAGTATGGGGCTTTAACGTACGGGGTTTTAACTTTACGTAAAGGCATTCAATTAAAGTATGGGACTTTATATTACATTATGGGGAAGTAGGGGGTTTTTAATTCCATTATGAGGCATTAACTTTGAGTATGGCGTTTTAACTTCCAGTATAGGTTGTAAAATTAGTAAGGGGATCGCAGTGGCCAATTTGACCGATAATAGTATAGAATATGGGACCAGGCAAAGGTGCCTAGCATTAACATTAGTTTAACTCGATGAAAGAGAAAAGGAATGTAAGCAGACTTACTTAGTTCTAAAGTAGACAAACTGTGAGCGTTATAACGTATTAGAAACAAACAACCCTCGATTGGCCAAAGCCTAATCGACCGGTGTAAGTTGAACGGCAAAAATTTAGATAGTGGAACCCGGCCAGAGCACCTATAATTAATTAATTTTGACTAAATGAAATACAGAATAGTAAATAATAGGAGCAAAAGACGGTTGACAGATTAACTTAGACATAGATAGAACAAATTATAATTCGTAAGATGTAATAAACAACTATAACGTAAATGGTGTCAGCCTAAATGACCGGTGCCAATAGGACGGTAATAGTTTAGTTAATGGAACCAGGCCTACACGCATAATATTACATAAATGGTTACTAAATAAAATAAAGAATTGTAAATATAAAAAAATGTAAGTAGAGTAACTTTGGACTAGATAGAACAAATTGTAATTTTTTAAAATTTACGAAAACAATCATAATGTAAAATAGTATGACCTAAAATTTGGCTTTAAAGTATAAAGTTATATTGGACTCGGTAAAAACGCCAGAGGGAGAGATTGTTTATAGGATCTTGCCACATTGAGTAATCAGCGCTCCAGTCGTAAATTTATGTGAGAAAAGAACATTAAATTGAATAAAATTTTAAAAAAATATAGACAAATAAAATATTAAAACTAAAGATCATAGACTAAATTTAGACATTGAATTAAATAAAGCCTTTTATAAAAATCGAGAAGAAATAAGTTGAGACAATAGAAGCAGAATGGTGTGGAGATTTTAATTCAACAAACGTAGTTTCCAAGGCAACAGATTTCACATTGGTGGAAAAATCCACAACGATGGTGTGACGTAGCAATTTTATCTTTTGGAGAAGATAATTGGAATGATGCCAAACAAGTCGAGACCTAGCCACCACAACGAGCAAACGTGTTTTAATAACGAGCAACGTTAAAGTACAAACGTGTTTTAAACAACAGTAAATAGTGCTTCGATGTGGCACGGTAGTGTAACAACATCTAGACCAAGGAAATCCCTAAACGCCCGACTTTAAAATTTTCAAAGACGCCATGCATTCAGAAGACATAGGAACTAGAAAGAAATAGACAATGCCCAAGAATCAAGCAATTTTGGAAGCTAATTCACCTTTTAGCAATAAACAATCAATTTTTCTTTTTTAATAACACTTTATTTCAAAATATATTTATTTCAAGACAAAATAAGGTAAAAATGTAATAGCCTAAAGGAGATAACCCTCTCTTATCTTACCTAAATTAAATTTTAAATTGAGTTTCCTTTCAAGCGCTTGTTTGAAATGGGAAGTAGGGTTTTATTTTGTTATAACAGGTTCAATATGGCGTTATTCTTAAATAACTGATAGAAATTATTTATTTATATCAGATAAATGTTGTAATTATTGAGTTAAAACAAGTTTGTTGTGAAATCCATAGCCTATTGTTACTAAATAGGTTAATCTTAAAATGGTTAAAAAATAAAAAGACTCCGATATATTTGAAATTTTAACTTTGATAAACAAAATTACATGAAAAATTAATTAGAATAATGGTAATTGGTTGGATGTTAGAATATCTTAGGAACCGTTAAAGTTTTTGATATTATCATGAAAGAATAAGGTATATATGTGTAAATAATAATTTACATGTAATAAGGAGAATTTCACACTAGTAACCTGAAACAATTATAGTCTTTAAGTAAAAAATGTCTCTCAAATACTCCACTATCCCGAAAAGAGCTTAAAAGGCCCATAGGAAGCTAATTTGTAACAAATTCAGGGCTTGGATCTCATGAGAGGTTTATCCTTGAGTTACAGGTCTCGAACCAGGTTTCGGAGTCAAGGGGTAAACCTTTACTTTCTTGCAGACAAAGAGTGTTTAACAAGGTGAAGTGAGTGGAGTAAAGTAGATGAGTTGGCTGGAGCTGTGATAATAAAAAGGAGTAAGGTAAGGGAAAAAGTAACTTTAAGTATGGGGTTTCAACTTCAAATATAGAGCTTTTACTATAAGTATGGAGTGTTAATTTCAAGTATAAGGGTTCAAATTCAAGTACGAAGCTGTAATAACTTGATGCTATAATTCAGCATGAAAGTCGTATGCAAAAATAATAAAATACGAATTTGCATTCAAACCTTACTATTACAGAAACGTCATATTATTGGTTTGGCTTTTTAATATTATTTTTCTCTAACAGGTGTAAAATAGAACAAAATCAATGTCTTTTAAATTTTCCATTGGTTAGTTTTGATATAAAACCTTTAGGGAGAGATCAACTTCTGTGAAGTCTATCTAACTACTACAATTCCCTATTCTACTAAGAGAAAACTGCTTGATAACCTAGTTTATTTCAAAATTATCTTATTCAACGAATAATTCATTTTCAAGTAAAATATTCTCTGTACTTAAGTATTACCTAAATATATACCGTTGCAGTAAAGGCTGTGAAAATTGTTTGACCTGAGACCTCGTATTATTCTAACAGAGTATCCGGTGAACAGGCTAGGTGAAAACTCCTGGCAATTGTATTATGTCATTTATTTGAAATTATTCAAAGTACTTATTTACTTATAGCTGCAATACATTCTGCAGCAATTGCGCATGGGAACGTGTTTGGTCCGGCTTAGACAGTTTTTCTAGTTGACTCTAAGACCACCATCTTGAACCACTCTGGGAACTCACCGACTGACTGTAGTAGAACCATAGACTGTAGAAGAAAACTAAATGCTCTCATAAATATCGGGTAGGTACCTAATTTTCAGTGGATCCCGAGCCATGTAAACATCACTGGCAATGAAAAGGATAATCAACTAGCCAAGCAGGGAACAGGAATTCCTCACCCCGAGCATCTGAGACCACTACAGTTCTCAAGGTCATTAATAAAGATGTCCACTAAAAAATGAAATAACGTTCGGTTAAGGGATCTCTCAGCAAGATAATAGTGGGAAAGTCTTGTGTGCCGGTGAGACCAATTGACCATAACTTCCCCCGAGCTGTTAGCGTTGTAGCATTCAAATTGAAAACCTGTCATGATTACCTTGCTGCGCACCTCCACCGTATCCATGTGCTACCGTTGGAGTGTCCACTGTGTGGTGGTGAACTTATGGATGCCGAACACCTTAATGATGGCACAGCCCTAGACTGGATTACTGCAGTCCCATCTTCAGGGAGATCTCAACAGACCCATATCTAGTGCTCAGCGCGTCACCAAATGGCTCAACTGCCAAGAGAGTTCATTGGCTAGTAAGTAAGTGTTTTCTGACAACTATGTTCACTGACCAAGATCCAGGAAAGGTTATTATTCAAATTTGTTTTTGAAGGGGTAAATCTAAATTCTTGTTTCAGGAAGAGTTTTGTAAATTAACCATCGTATCATCGGTGGTAGACCAATGAAGGATTCTTCATAACTCTCTTCATGATCTAGTTAAAAAATATTCGGACTATTAAAACATTAAAAATAACATTAAAACAATTGGAAATTGGTAAACCAACCAAGAAAAATTTGGTAAAACCCAATTTTTTTTTCAATAGGTAAAATGATAAATATCATACACTTTGGAAATAATATTTAAATGTAGAAGTAAAATATATTTATTGGACATTTTGGAAAAAAGTTATCATTCGGAATTCATTGCAATTTGAAACAATTTATTTAGCGCTTTTGGAAGTTTTAAAATTGTTTTGTTTCCTTTTACAGAAGCCTCAAAGCTAAACCTTTAAATAGGATAAAACATGTTACTCGAGTAGAAGTAACTCATAACTTAAATATTTAACCGCAGAGCAGGGAGCTGAGCGAAGCGTTCAGTAATTCAATAATAACTGGAGTTAACTTTAGTGTGTACCGAAAAGGGAGGAGAAATGCTAATTCATTCATGAAACGAACGACACACACACACACACACACACACACACACACACACACACACACACACACACACACACACACACACACACACACACACACACACACACACACACACACACACACACACACACACACACACACACACACACACACACACACACACACACACACACACACACACACACACACACACACACACACACACACACACACACACACACACACACACACACACACACACACACACACACACACACACACACACACACACACACACACACACACACACACACACACACACACACACACACACACACACACACACACACACACACACACACACACACACACACACACACACACACACACACACACACACACACACACACACACACACACACACACACACACACACACACACACACACACACACACACACACACACACACACACACACACACACACACACACACACACACACACACACACACACACACACACACACACACACACACACACACACACACACACACACACACACACACACACACACACACACACACACACACACACACACACACACACACACACACACACACACACACACACACACACACACACACACACACACACACACACACACACACACACACACACACACACACACACACACACACACACACACACACACACACACACACACACACACACACACACACACACACACACACACACACACACACACACACACACACACACACACACACACACACACACACACACACACACACACACACACACACACACACACACACACACACACACACACACACACACACACACACACACACACACACACACACACACACACACACACACACACACACACACACACACACACACACACACACACACACACACACACACACACACACACACACACACACACACACACACACACACACACACACACACACACACACACACACACACACACACACACACACACACACACACACACACACACACACACACACACACACACACACACACACACACACACACACACACACACACACACACACACACACACACACACACACACACACACACACACACACACACACACACACACACACACACACACACACACACACACACACACACACACACACACACACACACACACACACACACACACACACACACACACACACACACACACACACACACACACACACACACACACACACACACACACACACACACACACACACACACACACACACACACACACACACACACACACACACACACACACACACACACACACACACACACACACACACACACACACACACACACACACACACACACACACACACACACACACACACACACACACACACACACACACACACACACACACACACACACACACACACACACACACACACACACACACACACACACACACACACACACACACACACACACACACACACACACACACACACACACACACACACACACACACACACACACACACACACACACACACACACACACACACACACACACACACACACACACACACACACACACACACACACACACACACACACACACACACACACACACACACACACACACACACACACACACACACACACACACACACACACACACACACACACACACACACACACACACACACACACACACACACACACACACACACACACACACACACACACACACACACACACACACACACACACACACACACACACACACACACACACACACACACACACACACACACACACACACACACACACACACACACACACACACACACACACACACACACACACACACACACACACACACACACACACACACACACACACACACACACACACACACACACACACACACACACACACACACACACACACACACACACACACACACACACACACACACACACACACACACACACACACACACACACACACACACACACACACACACACACACACACACACACACACACACACACACACACACACACACACACACACACACACACACACACACACACACACACACACACACACACACACACACACACACACACACACACACACACACACACACACACACACACACACACACACACACACACACACACACACACACACACACACACACACACACACACACACACACACACACACACACACACACACACACACACACACACACACACACACACACACACACACACACACACACACACACACACACACACACACACACACACACACACACACACACACACACAAGTAGGAAGTGGCCCAGAATAGCACAGCCACCCCTAAACTCGGCCGCTACGTAACCTAGGACTATAGGGGTAGTTTTGGATGATGCTCAAGGTCATCCCGGCCGTGACCCTAGACCAAGGGGTGGTTTCGACCACGCTCAGAGGGGTGGGGGGTAGTTTTTCGAAAAAAAAAAACAAAATCGGCCGCTACGTAACCTAGGACTATAGGGGTAGTTTCGGATGATGCGGGCGGACGTCGTGACCCCGACCCTAGCTTTGGTGGTGGTTTCGACCGCGTCCAGAGGGGTAGGGGGGTGGTTTTTCGAAAAAAATTATTTCCAACACACTAACCTAGGCCAGCCAAACTGGATCAAACCTAACCTAACCTAAGTGTAGGGGGTGACCTCGGCTACGTTCAGGACCATCACCGGGGGTAGCTCCGGGGGTGGATTGGGGGGGGGGGGTAGTTTTCGAAAAAATTTTGGAAAATCGTGTCTTGACCGATAGGGTATGTCTAGAGTGCATTATCGCGTCGGTAGGGGTAGTTTCACCTAGGGGTAGTTTTTACAAAAAATACGAAAATGCCGAAAATCGATCGGTTGGATCAACAGACAGTATGGGATACGTGCAGAGGCTCTTTTGGACCGTTGCGGGGGCTGTTTCACCTAGGGGTAGTTTTTACAAAAAATATGAAATTGCCAAAAATCGATCGGTTGGATCAAACGACCGTACGGGATATGTCTAGAGTCCATTATGGACGACTGTGGGGGTGGTTTCACCTGTAATCAGATTGCCAAAATTGAACGGTGACCTAGGTAAAAGTCACCACCGAACCCGCGCTTGAGGTAACACCGCCTAAGAGAGGGTAAAGCTAACACGGAGCACGGCCTCGTTTAAAGCCAATCCAAGCCCAGCCACCCAGCAGCTATGCCTTAGGTAAAGCTAACACGGAGCAAGGTAAAGCCAACCTAGGTAAAGTAACCCCGGAATCAGGCCATACCTAGAGACACCCAGGAGCCGGGCCTTAGTTAAAGCAGTCAGCCTATAAGTAAAGCTACACAAGAGCAGGGCCAAGATGATTGCTATATCAATTACAGCCTATCGACTAAGACAAGTACCTCCACCAAGTCCTAGGTAAAGCCATCACGAGGCCGACCCCTCGGTAAAGCCACCCAGGACCTAGGTAGAGCCAATAAGGAGCAAGGCCACAGGTAAAGCCACCCAGGACTTAGGTAAAGCCAATCCTAAGCTATGCCCTAGGTAAAGTAATCCGGGAACTCGACCTTAGGTAAAGCTACCACGAGGTCGCGGCCTAGGTAAAGCCTCCTCGGAGCAAAACTTTAGGTGAAGCAGTCAGCCCTTAAGTAAAGCTGCCCAAGAGTCGGGCCGTAGGATGGATGCTATATCAAATACAGCCTATCGACCAAGACAAATACCTCCACCAAGTCTTGGTGAGCGTTCAGCCCCTACAGAGTATGGGCCTAGGTTAAAACCACCCCGAAGCCGGGCCCTAGCTAGAGACACCCTGGAGAAAGGCCTGAGGCAAATTCACACTAGAGCAAGTGGGGGTTGATTGCCAAAAATGATCGACCAATCACAACACAGGGGCCCTGTAGGTCCACGCAAACGGTCGCTGTAAGACGGAAAGGCTTATATACAGCGTTAAACCAATATATATGATAGCCCACATAATGTGTTAAACAAATATGTAAGCCCACATACATACTATGCTAGGCCAACATACAAGGGCCTACTATGTTTTTGTAAACCACAGGCCAAACCCTTATGACCTGAGCTATTTTCACCTCTTCTATCAGGTTGATCCTCAGGCAGGCAACCGTATAATATGGAAGGTACTATATGGTACATCTACCAATGCATAACCTATCAAGCCCACGTAAAGGTTTAATATATTTGATGACGTATCGGCGTTCGAGCGACTCAGGTATTAGGCCCTCCATAACTAGAGGGGGGGGGCAAGGGTTATGATTGTCAAAATTTGTCTATGCTACAAAACAATAAACAAAGCAACAAAGCCCCGTCGTTTCAGGGAATACGCTTGACCGTGTGTTAGACATGTACAGACATGCAGAGATAACGCATTATCTAAAAACCGCAACGGCTGCCGGCGACTGCTATAGCAGGCATAAAAACCCGCACGGCTGTGTCGTTGTGAATCTAGGCACGTGTTTATGTTTTGATTACTGTATCGATTTATTATAAACTGTCGGCATACCAAGGCCTACATATATATAATCAGAAATCAGTGTAAATAATCAAATAGCCTCAATGGACATCTCCTATAGCTGTAAATGTATCTAGATATAAAGGTATATATGGAGAAACACTAATAATGAGGCCTATCACAAAACGTGAATAAATATATGTTATAAAACGATGCTAAGTCAACATGCAAGCTATCATACATGGACGTATATACCACGTTAAGCCTACATACATGATAGCCCACATAATGAGTTAAACAAATACGCAAGCTTGCATACATACTATGCCAAGCCGACTTACAAGGGCCTACTATGTCGGTAAATCACTGGCCACAGCCTATATGAACAGAGATAGTTTCACCTCATATATCAGGTAGAACCTGGCAATCGTATAATACGGGAAGTACTATAAGGTACATCTACCAATGCATAACCTATCAAGCCCATGACGGTCAACAAATATTACAATATAATTAAAAAAAAGTTACGCAACCTATATATACATACAGTGCTAAGCCAACATTCAGGCATATATACTTTGTTAAACCAGCATGCAATATACTCTAAATAGCCATAACGGTGTTAAACCAATATGCAGGTTAACCCATATACATCCTGTATTAGGCCAATATTCCCGTTACCCACATATGCCTATATAATATGTTAAGCCTGGATGAATGATATCTTATATAGTGTGTTAAACAAAAACGCTTGTAAACCCACATAAATAATATGCTAAGCCTACATACTGTGCTAAACAGATACGCGTGTAAACCCACATAAATACTATGCTAACCAACATGGATGCTATCCTACATAGGCTTATATACTATGTTAGGCCAGGATACGTGATTGCCCCATATAGTGTGTTAAATAAATATGCGTGTAAACCAAATAAATACTATGCTAAGCCAACATGCATGCTATCATACTATGTTAGGCCTACATAATATGTTAAACATATATGTGTGTGCAAGCTTGCATAGATATTATGCTAAGAAGACATGGGCCTGAACACATTATATCCGGTGCATAGTTTAGCTTACGGTCATCACACACTATCCTACAAGCTGCCCACAAAATACCTGATACATAGCCCGGATAATCATTAACACATAGTAGGCCCCAACACATAATATCCGGTGCATAGCCTAGCTAAATAAGCATAAACTCCCCAAAATTGGCATATCAATTATGTATGGTCTAGATATAGTCACACATGTCATTTCAAAAGGCAGCTGGAAAGAAACACTAGCCTGGCTAATCATTAACACATAGTAGGCCCCAACACATAATCTCCAGTGCATAGCCAGGCTAATGTTCATCATGTAGTACCCAATGCATAGCTTGAGTATGGTTTAACAAACAGTGTCCAAAGCATAGCTTGACTATGATTATCACATGAGTAGGTTGATTACAAACTAACACATAATAATCATTGCATAGTCTGGTTAATGGTTATTAAATAGTACCCGTTGCATAGCTAGGCTAATGATTAACACATAGTACCCGATGCATAGTCTGACTAGGGTAAACACATGGTATCCGAGGTATAGATTGACTAATGGTTAACACATGGTATACAAAGCATAGCTAGGCTAGCGAATAACTAGTGGTTAGTTTGACTATGGTTAACACACACACACAGTATCCGATGCGTAGCTTAGCTAACGGATAACACATAGTAACCTATGCTTAGCCTGACTAGGGCTAACACATATCCGATGAATGGCTCGACTAAGGCTAACACACAGTATCCGGATCGAATATGACGTCATCCAGGGCGAAGACGGCGGCTATGTTGATACCGTGATGGCCAGTGTAGGCTAGATCAAATAACCAAACCACTGCCTTACGCTAAGTTTAACCAACCAACATACGCGAAGTTCAAACGAACAACATTTACACCGGGTCCAAATAGGCTACGGCCAGATCAACGTTTCAGCTAATCAACGTTGAAAAACCTACGCTAATCAACCAACATCTACACCGAGGTCAAACGGGCCTATGGTTAGTGAAGGCACCAACAAAAGCCCTAGGTCTTAGACAGTATAGTCTTAGACGCCTACCAAAATATCTATATAGAAACCTTCAAGGCCTGTCTAGGTATGTTGTATCATTTACAGCATCAAAAATTAGGTAAAGCTACCTTTCAGGTATGCCCCAGGTAAAGCTACCCTGGAGTCAGGTAGTAGGTATAGACACCCAGGTCTTAGGTAAAGCCATCCTGGAGAAGGGCCCTTGTTTTGCCCTAATCAGATTTTAACGACAGTTTATATTTTTGTTAGATTTAGCATTAGACCTAGGACATGAGTTTACATGTTTTTGCGAAGTTATATTTAGGCTAAATTACGCCGGATGATTGGAATTTTTACAGAGATATGTCTAAGCTAGTGTTAAACTTGTCTAGAGGCTGAGTTTACTAGAGATCTAGTAATGTGTCTCGTGCGGGTTGCGACCTGTCAAGCAGATTGTAATGTGTATAATGCAGCTGTAACTAGATTTAACACTGAATGTTTAATTTTTTATTGTTCAAATCATATTATTATCAAGACACTAGTACTTATTACCTTATCCTATGTTGACCTCTACCTATATAGTTTGTTTTAGGAGTTTCAATAAGTACAAACACATGTAAACATAATCATTTTATTGATCACATAGTAGTATTATTTACATTAGGCTTAGCTACGATAGATATACTCTTATCGTAGCGGATGTCCGCACTCTGCATATGCTACACTCTTGAAGGTTCAATGCACACCCCAGACAGGCAAACACATGTCCGCAGGGTAGAAGGGCAACCTGTATTTCATCGATGCAGCAAATCTTGCACAGCGTAAGACCATCCCGATTGTTTACACCGTCATCGTCGTCCGAGTAGTCTTCATCGTCTGTTGTACAGATGTCTTCCCCCATCTGGGCCTGTTTAGCACATATACCCACTATGTATTTACATTTAGGAAACCACTTTGCGTGTTCCTGTAACGGATCATCATTCGCTGACCAATCTTTAAGGCCTCCGGCGCATGTAAAGCACAATGTTTGATCTTCTTGGCCGGTGTAAAAGAATCCCGCTTCGCTGAGACGCCCGGGGTTGACAGTATCGTTTGACACTCCTTTCCAAGTACGAAACGATCGTAATCTACGACGATACGGTGATAGTTTGGGGAAGGCTTTCTTCTCGATTGTGAGAGTGTCTGTCCAGTAGTAGACACCTACCATGGTGTTGTCTGAGGATTTGGGTCTGTGCTGTCCGTACTTATATTGTTGATTAGGGGATGATTACGTCAGGGTTGATCAGAGGCATGTTGAACTCGTTCAGATTTATGCTCAGCAATAGGCCGACTTCCCCTGCAGATGGACTAGTGTTATGGCAAGCAACAGTTAATCCTATACAGATGACCAGCCGATGGTCCGGACGCCATCTTGACCGACATTTTGTTTGACGTCATTTGCTGCGGTTATGTTGATATCGCGGTCATAACAGTATTAATGTATAGGTTTTAAAGAAGCATTGTCGAGCTCTGTGAGTATGATCTACACCTGCAATGAAACGTTACTCTATTACCGTCGGTCATAGAGGTAATTATATACCGTTTTTCGGCTTGTGATGAGCAATTACGCGGGGAGGGGTGAAGTAGGTATATATGCCGGGAATTTCATACAGAGAGCACCAGTCCTCGGCGTTTTTGCAATTAAGTGTGTTAAGATTAACGATGACCGATAAAAGTATTCAGTCAGAGGTGAGTATGAAATAGTGTGTTCTTTCTTCTAAATACTTTCTATTTTTCGTTATTCCAATTTTTCCATTGGTTTTCCAGCCAACAAACATCGACGATTCAGGCCATGATAAAACGGGTATTTGGGACGATAGCAGACGTGGCCCAAGGACATCGTACTATAGCCGCAATTCGATGGAGGCCGAGCCGAGTACCTCTGGTACCACATCGCAGGTAATTATATACAATTTAGACTATTATCAGAGGCTCATTTTCATATCTAATAATGATATGTTTCTTTCAGGGGACAAACACTCCGGCCAAAGGACCCGAGTCTACCAACCATCCAACACTGGTGATTATTGTATTCCTATTGCGTTATTAACGTTATCTTTGTATTTTTCATTACTAATAAATTGTATTTCACAGGCTGGACCAATAAATCACGCTATCATCAGGGTCGGAAATCGAATTTTTCATTCAAGCGTATTAGAGGAGGAACTGAAGCACATACGAGGGGTCGAGCACGCCCGTATTGACTGTTTACTTTGTTTAGGACGCAGGATACGATATCCTCCTCAATATGCGGTAAGTTTTATTGAACGGTGATAGTAGTATAGGCTTATAAAAGATTTTTTAATTTCTATTTAATCCTTTTCTAGACTGTTGTGGAGTATGCACGTGCAGCTGCAGCACGTAGCGTAACGACCGATGCACTACATATGCTAAGACGGCTTGTATCGGACCTAGAGACGGCGTTGCGTAAAGACACGTGTGACGATAGCTTCTACGCAGTCGGCGTATGGAGGATTATGATTGGCGAGCTGGACAAGCTAGTTGAAGAGGGCAGAAGAAGAGTGGCCGTCGCTGAAGCGAGGGCAGTAATGGTCGAGCGAGACCCTCCATACACGGTCGTAAGTGTTACATTTTGTAGCGATACCTGTATTTATACTATTCGTGTACAATAATATAAATTATCCACTTTGTACGTGTGTTGAAACAGAGAAGTTCGGGAGAGCAGATTGAAGGAGGCGGCTATCGTATAGCGGACTGCGTTGTATGCTTGGGAAAACCACCATGCACTGTCATCGTACCCTGCGGTCACGTTTATTGCAACGAGTGTGCTGAAAAGGTGCAGATGTGCCCCATATGTAGGAAACACGTAGACAGACGCTACCGGCTATATCTGAACCTGGAGTAATTGTTCAAAATATTCGTTAATAAAGTCTTACCTGTATATCCAGAGTTTTATTTACACCTTAAGTACCTATTATGATAAGGCGAGCATCGATAGCCGGTTAACTATTGTTAAGGGTTGACTCCAAGCTAGCTTTACCTAAGACCTGGGTGTCTTTACCTACTACCTGACTCCAGGGTAGCTTTACCTGGGGCATACCTGAATGGTAGCTTTACCTAATTTTTGATGCTGTAAATGATACAACATACCTAGACAGGCCTTGAAGGTTTCTATATAGATATTTTGGTAGAGGTCAACATAGGATAAGGTAATAAGTACTAGTGTCTTGATAATAATATGATTTGAACAATAAAAAATTAAACATTCAGTGTTAAATCTAGTTACAGCTGCATTATACACATTACAATCTGCTTGACAGGTCGCAACCCGCACGAGACACATTACTAGATCTCTAGTAAACTCAGCCTCTAGACAAGTTTAACACTAGCTTAGACATATCTCTGTAAAAATTCCAATCATCCGGCGTAATTTAGCCTAAATATAACTTCGCAAAAACATGTTCATCATGTAGTACCCAATGCATAGCTTGAGTATGGTTTAACAAACAGTGTCCAAAGCATAGCTTGACTATGATTATCACATGAGTAGGTTGATTACAAACTAACACATAATAATCATTGCATAGTCTGGTTAATGGTTATTAAATAGTACCCGTTGCATAGCTAGGCTAATGATTAACACATAGTACCCGATGCATAGTCTGACTAGGGTAAACACATGGTATCCGAGGTATAGATTGACTAATGGTTAACACATGGTATACAAAGCATAGCTAGGCTAGCGAATAACTAGTGGTTAGTTTGACTATGGTTAACACACACACACAGTATCCGATGCGTAGCTTAGCTAACGGATAACACATAGTAACCTATGCTTAGCCTGACTAGGGCTAACACATATCCGATGAATGGCTCGACTAAGGCTAACACACAGTATCCGGATCGAATATGACGTCATCCAGGGCGAAGACGGCGGCTATGTTGATACCGTGATGGCCAGTGTAGGCTAGATCAAATAACCAAACCACTGCCTTACGCTAAGTTTAACCAACCAACATACGCGAAGTTCAAACGAACAACATTTACACCGGGTCCAAATAGGCTACGGCCAGATCAACGTTTCAGCTAATCAACGTTGAAAAACCTACGCTAATCAACCAACATCTACACCGAGGTCAAACGGGCCTATGGTTAGTGAAGGCACCAACAAAAGCCCTAGGTCTTAGACAGTATAGTCTTAGACGCCTACCAAAATATCTATATAGAAACCTTCAAGGCCTGTCTAGGTATGTTGTATCATTTACAGCATCAAAAATTAGGTAAAGCTACCTTTCAGGTATGCCCCAGGTAAAGCTACCCTGGAGTCAGGTAGTAGGTATAGACACCCAGGTCTTAGGTAAAGCCATCCTGGAGAAGGGCCCTTGTTTTGCCCTAATCAGATTTTAACGACAGTTTATATTTTTGTTAGATTTAGCATTAGACCTAGGACATGAGTTTACATGTTTTTGCGAAGTTATATTTAGGCTAAATTACGCCGGATGATTGGAATTTTTACAGAGATATGTCTAAGCTAGTGTTAAACTTGTCTAGAGGCTGAGTTTACTAGAGATCTAGTAATGTGTCTCGTGCGGGTTGCGACCTGTCAAGCAGATTGTAATGTGTATAATGCAGCTGTAACTAGATTTAACACTGAATGTTTAATTTTTTATTGTTCAAATCATATTATTATCAAGACACTAGTACTTATTACCTTATCCTATGTTGACCTCTACCAAAATATCTATATAGAAACCTTCAAGGCCTGTCTAGGTATGTTGTATCATTTACAGCATCAAAAATTAGGTAAAGCTACCATTCAGGTATGCCCCAGGTAAAGCTACCCTGGAGTCAGGTAGTAGGTAAAGACACCCAGGTCTTAGGTAAAGCTAGCTTGGAGTCAACCCTTAACAATAGTTAACCGGCTATCGATGCTCGCCTTATCATAATAGGTACTTAAGGTGTAAATAAAACTCTGGATATACAGGTAAGACTTTATTAACGAATATTTTGAACAATTACTCCAGGTTCAGATATAGCCGGTAGCGTCTGTCTACGTGTTTCCTACATATGGGGCACATCTGCACCTTTTCAGCACACTCGTTGCAATAAACGTGACCGCAGGGTACGATGACAGTGCATGGTGGTTTTCCCAAGCATACAACGCAGTCCGCTATACGATAGCCGCCTCCTTCAATCTGCTCTCCCGAACTTCTCTGTTTCAACACACGTACAAAGTGGATAATTTATATTATTGTACACGAATAGTATAAATACAGGTATCGCTACAAAATGTAACACTTACGACCGTGTATGGAGGGTCTCGCTCGACCATTACTGCCCTCGCTTCAGCGACGGCCACTCTTCTTCTGCCCTCTTCAACTAGCTTGTCCAGCTCGCCAATCATAATCCTCCATACGCCGACTGCGTAGAAGCTATCGTCACACGTGTCTTTACGCAACGCCGTCTCTAGGTCCGATACAAGCCGTCTTAGCATATGTAGTGCATCGGTCGTTACGCTACGTGCTGCAGCTGCACGTGCATACTCCACAACAGTCTAGAAAAGGATTAAATAGAAATTAAAAAATCTTTTATAAGCCTATACTACTATCACCGTTCAATAAAACTTACCGCATATTGAGGAGGATATCGTATCCTGCGTCCTAAACAAAGTAAACAGTCAATACGGGCGTGCTCGACCCCTCGTATGTGCTTCAGTTCCTCCTCTAATACGCTTGAATGAAAAATTCGATTTCCGACCCTGATGATAGCGTGATTTATTGGTCCAGCCTGTGAAATACAATTTATTAGTAATGAAAAATACAAAGATAACGTTAATAACGCAATAGGAATACAATAATCACCAGTGTTGGATGGTTGGTAGACTCGGGTCCTTTGGCCGGAGTGTTTGTCCCCTGAAAGAAACATATCATTATTAGATATGAAAATGAGCCTCTGATAATAGTCTAAATTGTATATAATTACCTGCGATGTGGTACCAGAGGTACTCGGCTCGGCCTCCATCGAATTGCGGCTATAGTACGATGTCCTTGGGCCACGTCTGCTATCGTCCCAAATACCCGTTTTATCATGGCCTGAATCGTCGATGTTTGTTGGCTGGAAAACCAATGGAAAAATTGGAATAACGAAAAATAGAAAGTATTTAGAAGAAAGAACACACTATTTCATACTCACCTCTGACTGAATACTTTTATCGGTCATCGTTAATCTTAACACACTTAATTGCAAAAACGCCGAGGACTGGTGCTCTCTGTATGAAATTCCCGGCATATATACCTACTTCACCCCTCCCCGCGTAATTGCTCATCACAAGCCGAAAAACGGTATATAATTACCTCTATGACCGACGGTAATAGAGTAACGTTTCATTGCAGGTGTAGATCATACTCACAGAGCTCGACAATGCTTCTTTAAAACCTATACATTAATACTGTTATGACCGCGATATCAACATAACCGCAGCAAATGACGTCAAACAAAATGTCGGTCAAGATGGCGTCCGGACCATCGGCTGGTCATCTGTATAGGATTAACTGTTGCTTGCCATAACACTAGTCCATCTGCAGGGGAAGTCGGCCTATTGCTGAGCATAAATCTGAACGAGTTCAACATGCCTCTGATCAACCCTGACGTAATCATCCCCTAATCAACAATATAAGTACGGACAGCACAGACCCAAATCCTCAGACAACACCATGGTAGGTGTCTACTACTGGACAGACACTCTCACAATCGAGAAGAAAGCCTTCCCCAAACTATCACCGTATCGTCGTAGATTACGATCGTTTCGTACTTGGAAAGGAGTGTCAAACGATACTGTCAACCCCGGGCGTCTCAGCGAAGCGGGATTCTTTTACACCGGCCAAGAAGATCAAACATTGTGCTTTACATGCGCCGGAGGCCTTAAAGATTGGTCAGCGAATGATGATCCGTTACAGGAACACGCAAAGTGGTTTCCTAAATGTAAATACATAGTGGGTATATGTGCTAAACAGGCCCAGATGGGGGAAGACATCTGTACAACAGACGATGAAGACTACTCGGACGACGATGACGGTGTAAACAATCGGGATGGTCTTACGCTGTGCAAGATTTGCTGCATCGATGAAATACAGGTTGCCCTTCTACCCTGCGGACATGTGTTTGCCTGTCTGGGGTGTGCATTGAACCTTCAAGAGTGTAGCATATGCAGAGTGCGGACATCCGCTACGATAAGAGTATATCTATCGTAGCTAAGCCTAATGTAAATAATACTACTATGTGATCAATAAAATGATTATGTTTACATGTGTTTGTACTTATTGAAACTCCTAAAACAAACTATATAGGTAGAGGTCAACATAGGATAAGGTAATAAGTACTAGTGTCTTGATAATAATATGATTTGAACAATAAAAAATTAAACATTCAGTGTTAAATCTAGTTACAGCTGCATTATACACATTACAATCTGCTTGACAGGTCGCAACCCGCACGAGACACATTACTAGATCTCTAGTAAACTCAGCCTCTAGACAAGTTTAACACTAGCTTAGACATATCTCTGTAAAAATTCCAATCATCCGGCGTAATTTAGCCTAAATATAACTTCGCAAAAACATGTAAACTCATGTCCTAGGTCTAATGCTAAATCTAACAAAAATATAAACTGTCGTTAAAATCTGATTAGGGCAAAACAAGGGCCCTTCTCCAGGATGGCTTTACCTAAGACCTGGGTGTCTATACCTACTACCTGACTCCAGGGTAGCTTTACCTGGGGCATACCTGAAAGGTAGCTTTACCTAATTTTTGATGCTGTAAATGATACAACATACCTAGACAGGCCTTGAAGGTTTCTATATAGATATTTTGGTAGGCGTCTAAGACTATACTGTCTAAGACCTAGGGCTTTTGTTGGTGCCTTCACTAACCATAGGCCCGTTTGACCTCGGTGTAGATGTTGGTTGATTAGCGTAGGTTTTTCAACGTTGATTAGCTGAAACGTTGATCTGGCCGTAGCCTATTTGGACCCGGTGTAAATGTTGTTCGTTTGAACTTCGCGTATGTTGGTTGGTTAAACTTAGCGTAAGGCAGTGGTTTGGTTATTTGATCTAGCCTACACTGGCCATCACGGTATCAACATAGCCGCCGTCTTCGCCCTGGATGACGTCATATTCGATCCGGATACTGTGTGTTAGCCTTAGTCGAGCCATTCATCGGATATGTGTTAGCCCTAGTCAGGCTAAGCATAGGTTACTATGTGTTATCCGTTAGCTAAGCTACGCATCGGATACTGTGTGTGTGTGTTAACCATAGTCAAACTAACCACTAGTTATTCGCTAGCCTAGCTATGCTTTGTATACCATGTGTTAACCATTAGTCAATCTATACCTCGGATACCATGTGTTTACCCTAGTCAGACTATGCATCGGGTACTATGTGTTAATCATTAGCCTAGCTATGCAACGGGTACTATTTAATAACCATTAACCAGACTATGCAATGATTATTATGTGTTAGTTTGTAATCAACCTACTCATGTGATAATCATAGTCAAGCTATGCTTTGGACACTGTTTGTTAAACCATACTCAAGCTATGCATTGGGTACTACATGATGAACATTAGCCTGGCTATGCACTGGAGATTATGTGTTGGGGCCTACTATGTGTTAATGATTAGCCAGGCTAGTGTTTCTTTCCAGCTGCCTTTTGAAATGACATGTGTGACTATATCTAGACCATACATAATTGATATGCCAATTTTGGGGAGTTTATGCTTATTTAGCTAGGCTATGCACCGGATATTATGTGTTGGGGCCTACTATGTGTTAATGATTATCCGGGCTATGTATCAGGTATTTTGTGGGCAGCTTGTAGGATAGTGTGTGATGACCGTAAGCTAAACTATGCACCGGATATAATGTGTTCAGGCCCATGTCTTCTTAGCATAATATCTATGCAAGCTTGCACACACATATATGTTTAACATATTATGTAGGCCTAACATAGTATGATAGCATGCATGTTGGCTTAGCATAGTATTTATTTGGTTTACACGCATATTTATTTAACACACTATATGGGGCAATCACGTATCCTGGCCTAACATAGTATATAAGCCTATGTAGGATAGCATCCATGTTGGTTAGCATAGTATTTATGTGGGTTTACACGCGTATCTGTTTAGCACAGTATGTAGGCTTAGCATATTATTTATGTGGGTTTACAAGCGTTTTTGTTTAACACACTATATAAGATATCATTCATCCAGGCTTAACATATTATATAGGCATATGTGGGTAACGGGAATATTGGCCTAATACAGGATGTATATGGGTTAACCTGCATATTGGTTTAACACCGTTATGGCTATTTAGAGTATATTGCATGCTGGTTTAACAAAGTATATATGCCTGAATGTTGGCTTAGCACTGTATGTATATATAGGTTGCGTAACTTTTTTTTAATTATATTGTAATATTTGTTGACCGTCATGGGCTTGATAGGTTATGCATTGGTAGATGTACCTTATAGTACTTCCCGTATTATACGATTGCCAGGTTCTACCTGATATATGAGGTGAAACTATCTCTGTTCATATAGGCTGTGGCCAGTGATTTACCGACATAGTAGGCCCTTGTAAGTCGGCTTGGCATAGTATGTATGCAAGCTTGCGTATTTGTTTAACTCATTATGTGGGCTATCATGTATGTAGGCTTAACGTGGTATATACGTCCATGTATGATAGCTTGCATGTTGACTTAGCATCGTTTTATAACATATATTTATTCACGTTTTGTGATAGGCCTCATTATTAGTGTTTCTCCATATATACCTTTATATCTAGATACATTTACAGCTATAGGAGATGTCCATTGAGGCTATTTGATTATTTACACTGATTTCTGATTATATATATGTAGGCCTTGGTATGCCGACAGTTTATAATAAATCGATACAGTAATCAAAACATAAACACGTGCCTAGATTCACAACGACACAGCCGTGCGGGTTTTTATGCCTGCTATAGCGGTCGCCGGCAGCCGTTGCGGTTTTTAGATAATGCGTTATCTCTGCCGATACGTCATCAAATATATTAAACCTTTACGTGGGCTTGATAGGTTATGCATTGGTAGATGTACCATATAGTACCTTCCATATTATACGGTTGCCTGCCTGAGGATCAACCTGATAGAAGAGGTGAAAATAGCTCAGGTCATAAGGGTTTGGCCTGTGGTTTACAAAAACATAGTAGGCCCTTGTATGTTGGCCTAGCATAGTATGTATGTGGGCTTACATATTTGTTTAACACATTATGAGGGCTATCATATATATTGGTTTAACGCTGTATATAAGCCTTTCCGTCTTACAGCGACCGTTTGCGTGGACCTACAGGGCCCCTGTGTTGTGATTGGTCGATCATTTTTGGCAATCAACCCCCACTTGCTCTAGTGTGAATTTGCCTCAGGCCTTTCTCCAGGGTGTCTCTAGCTAGGGCCCGGCTTCGGGGTGGTTTTAACCTAGGCCCATACTCTGTAGGGGCTGAACGCTCACCAAGACTTGGTGGAGGTATTTGTCTTGGTCGATAGGCTGTATTTGATATAGCATCCATCCTACGGCCCGACTCTTGGGCAGCTTTACTTAAGGGCTGACTGCTTCACCTAAAGTTTTGCTCCGAGGAGGCTTTACCTAGGCCGCGACCTCGTGGTAGCTTTACCTAAGGTCGAGTTCCCGGATTACTTTACCTAGGGCATAGCTTAGGATTGGCTTTACCTAAGTCCTGGGTGGCTTTACCTGTGGCCTTGCTCCTTATTGGCTCTACCTAGGTCCTGGGTGGCTTTACCGAGGGGTCGGCCTCGTGATGGCTTTACCTAGGACTTGGTGGAGGTACTTGTCTTAGTCGATAGGCTGTAATTGATATAGCAATCATCTTGGCCCTGCTCTTGTGTAGCTTTACTTATAGGCTGACTGCTTTAACTAAGGCCCGGCTCCTGGGTGTCTCTAGGTATGGCCTGATTCCGGGGTTACTTTACCTAGGTTGGCTTTACCTTGCTCCGTGTTAGCTTTACCTAAGGCATAGCTGCTGGGTGGCTGGGCTTGGATTGGCTTTAAACGAGGCCGTGCTCCGTGTTAGCTTTACCCTCTCTTAGGCGGTGTTACCTCAAGCGCGGGTTCGGTGGTGACTTTTACCTAGGTCACCGTTCAATTTTGGCAATCTGATTACAGGTGAAACCACCCCCACAGTCGTCCATAATGGACTCTAGACATATCCCGTACGGTCGTTTGATCCAACCGATCGATTTTTGGCAATTTCATATTTTTTGTAAAAACTACCCCTAGGTGAAACAGCCCCCGCAACGGTCCAAAAGAGCCTCTGCACGTATCCCATACTGTCTGTTGATCCAACCGATCGATTTTCGGCATTTTCGTATTTTTTGTAAAAACTACCCCTAGGTGAAACTACCCCTACCGACGCGATAATGCACTCTAGAAATACCCTATCGGTCAAGACACGATTTTCCAAAATTTTTTCGAAAACTACCCCCCCCCCCCAATCCACCCCCGGAGCTACCCCCGGTGATGGTCCTGAACGTAGCCGAGGTCACCCCCTACACTTAGGTTAGGTTAGGTTTGATCCAGTTTGGCTGGCCTAGGTTAGTGTGTTGGAAATAATTTTTTTCGAAAAACTACCCCCCTACCCCTCTGGACGCGGTCGAAACCACCACCAAAGCTAGGGTCGGGGTCACGACGTCCGCCCGCATCATCCGAAACTACCCCTATAGTCCTAGGTTACGTAGCGGCCGATTTTGTTTTTTTTTTTCGAAAAACTACCCCCCACCCCTCTGAGCGTGGTCGAAACCACCCCTTGGTCTAGGGTCACGGCCGGGATGACCTTGAGCATCATCCAAAACTACCCCTATAGTCCTAGGTTACGTAGCGGCCGAGTTTAGGGGTGGCTGTGCTATTCTGGGCCACTTCCTACTCACACACACACACACACACACACACACACACACACACACACACACACACACACACACACACACACACACACACACACACACACACACACACACACACACACACATACATACAAAAAGAGAAGTAGAGAGAGAAGAGCAAATGGTGATTGTTTCACTCACTTGACAAGATATTTTTGGTTCAGAAAGCCTCTTGGTTCATACTATTTGTCGTATGCAGGCACGCAAACACACACACACACACGCACGCACACAAACACACGCGCGCGCGCACGCACGCTCACACACACACACACACACACACTCACACGCACATACACACGCACGCACACACGCACACACGCACACACACACACACACACACACACACACACACACACACACACACACACACACACACATACTCGTACACGCGCACACACACACACACAGACACACACACACACACACACACACACACATACATACAAAAAGAGAAGTAGAGAGAGAAGAGCAAATGGTGATTGTTTCACTCACTTGACAAGATATTTTTGGTTCAGAAAGCCTCTTGGTTCATACTATTTGTCGTATGCAGGCACGCAAACACACACACACACACGCACGCACACAAACACACGCGCGCGCGCACGCACGCTCACACACACACACACACACACACACTCACACGCACATACACACGCACGCACACACGCACACACGCACACACACACACACACACACACACACACACACACACACACACACACACACACACACACACACACACACATACTCGTACACGCGCACACACACACACACAGACACACACACACACACACACACACAAGCACGCACGCACGCACGCACGCACCCACACACACACGCACGCACACACACACACACACACACACACACAAGCACGCGTTCACATACACACACGCACGCACACACACACACACACACACACACACAAACACACACGCACGCAAATTTATAGAAAATTTATTGAACACAGGAAAATTCAATACCAACCTTCTAACGCGATACAGGATATATTTAATATATTTCATTTCTTAAGGTATAGTAACTGTGCCAAAGAGTAAAACCGTCACTTTTAATAATGGCACGCATCCATTCATTACTTAAAGACGACTCCAGTATAAATGTAGTAATTAGATATTGTAAGAAAAGAATTTGTGTATAATTGCATTTCTGTAATAAATAACCTATAACAATCTAATCCCATTTATCATAGAAGTACAGTATTATTACGTTAAACTGTAAGGTTTACATCAGAAATTGCAAATCCAGTTTAGGTCGTGTCTTATATGCTCTTGTGAATCGCATTCAATTAAATTATTCAATTAATTTATATCTTGCAAAGAATTAACTATCGATCAATTGTTATAATAATGTTCTATTATTAACCGTTTCAAAGTGATTGAAACATCCTGAGATATGGTAAGCTACTTAATATTCGGTTATTGGCAAAGTTTCACGAGGTTTGTAGTAGTTTAAACTGAACCGAAAGATGATTTGAAAGGAACGGAATTAAATAGTTCTTTATTTTAATTATACTTAGTGGAGAGTTAGGATTCAATTAAGTAGATCGTGCACCCTAATAAAAAATAAGAGGACAAAGGGGTTTGTTGAGGACGGGAGTGAATGCACTATATGGTTACTGATTAAACTTGTTATACGTGTGTCTCTTTTTAAAAATTTTATTACAATTTTATTTAAATAGTATAGTTAAACTTACAATGTTTATTATTCTATTCGGCTTAATAAACCATTGGTTTTAAAATATTGTAGTTGATCTGTTACTATCAGGCCTACCTCCTCTTTATTTTGATCTCCAACGGAACTTACACTATAGGAATCCTATTAACTTCGAAGCGGAAACTGTCAATGAATATCATAGATTCAATGATATCATTTATGTACAAGAATTTGACTGGAAAATTTGATTTTGTGACCAATTTATATATTAAATAATGACAGTCGTGTTTTATCTGGTCTTGCATCTCATAGGATCTGGCCTTGACTAGTCTGGTCTGACTCTACACTGAAAGAAGCTACCTGCATCTAGCAAACAGGCAGCTACCACGGCGTCAGACTATTTGTGTCACTAGGGCAAGGACATTGATGCCAAGATCTGTGCTACCAGTACGTATAAGAGCTGAAGACCACTACTGTAACTTCTAGACACCAGTCCGCTTCTGGGACGAGTCGAGTCTTAAACTAGTAACTAAGGTTTACCCTGCCCTCACAAAAACTAATACGTTCACTGTTTTCCGAACCGTCGATATATCTCTTCTGACTAGTTCGGCCAATTTCAACAATCTATTGCCTAAGTGCCGATCCCTCAGAATGGAGGCATGGATTTTGACCAAAGATGATACATCCTATAGCTAGGATTACGTCAACCTACTAACTAACCCTTGAGGTATTATCCGTTTCAATTTGTTGGTCTTGAGACTAAATTAACCCGGCTTATGTGGACGGTTCTAAACTACCTTCACATTACTAGAATACTGATGACATCATCTAATCCAATTAACCTAATTCTAATGAAGGCAATAAACACTAATCCAACCTCAAAATCTCAGATTCTCACGCCCTGTGACTTGTTTCACCAGGATCAAGGAGCCTGGGGTTAAACCAGACACTGCGGCATCGAACGCTTATTCAGAACTACTCTGGAACTGTAGAAGATTATTTCAGTAGCTGGAAAAGTCTCCGTAGCTGGATAGGCTGCCTGTTTAGTTCGGTCCAGGTAGTGTAATCGGATCTCTATCCCGATCTTGCTTAAGGGCCGGAAACTCAATATAGGGACTGAATCCCCGCCCCCATTAGATCTTCTGTGCAATAAATAAACAACTATCATTCAAATTGTTTCATTTCAGCCTAACGTTTAATATAAAGTAATACAACTGTTGTTCAGAAAACGTTATAGCCAAATTCCAGTAACCTTATTGTTTCAGTAAATCCCTAAACCATACGACTTCACCACTCCATTATGTAGCTTCTACATGTTGTGGATAATGTATAACCACAAATAATCTTCTTAGTGCGGAGTGACTAACCTCAAACCATAAGCCTACCCCTTATGGACGTTGTCGCCTAGTAACTAGCCATGACCACTCCAGAACCATCGCTAACGGATTGGCATAGTGTAAGACTCCACGTCCCTCTCTGCCACTAAGGCATAGTGAACGGCGGATATATAAACCCTGGGGTCCAGATCTCCCTGACTTCCCTGAGGATCTAGTTGGCCGTTACTGAAAGGCGTGGAGTCGAATTACTGAAATGCCAAGAACAAGTCAATGACCCGTTCCTTAGCCAATGCTAAACTAAACTAACTAACTTTATAGTAATTAACCTACTCATTTATAAATATGAATTGAGATAAATAACTCAGAATTTTAAAAAAATAATTATTATTGCTGTAAATATGACATGTTCTTGTTAATATTTCAGATTTACGAATCGCCTTCCTTAAATGTGCACGTCCTTAATCGCAAATGTTGAAGCCAACTGACTGACAGGTCTCATTTCCTAAACATCATAAACTCAGTGAGATATATCCTGTGTTTAATGTACTGCAGTCTTTCAACAGAGCGCCAATGAACACACTGTCTCGTCCAATTTCGCTAAAGTCATTAATTTTCAACTCAATGGTGACCAGGAAACGGTTTTGAAATTTAGGTTATGTACGGAGCTGGCAGATAACGCTGTTGACTAATACAGTAATACTTCGTACTTTCGTGATAAGTAAGACCGACCAATAACCGTGTAAGTCGAATTCACGTGAAAATATTTCCTCTTTATGGTCTATAAGCGTTATCTAAGACATTTTCTTCCAGAACAGGACAGTTTCTGTGTATTTCGGCCAGCATGATTTAAAACCGCGTAACTTGGTAATAGCGTCAGACGGGGTATTACTGTACTTCAGTTACAGCTTCCAGATGAAAGGTATCATGTATATTAAACCACATTGATAATGTACAAGCGATTTAATTGTAGAAGTCAGTATTAAAAATCGGTATTAGAGTCTAATGCGTATTATATTGTATAATGTCTGATGGAAAAAATGTACATTACAATATTGAAAAGTTCAAACACAACAATTTTGTTTTGTTTTTTGAAAGAAACGAATTCTGTTTGCTTCATAAACTGACATTTGAGAAATGTGGGAAAAATATGAGGGAAATCCTCATAGGGAGAATATAATTTCCAATATCTTGATGGCATCCCGCCTATGGAAAACCGTCTCATTATTGGAGTTATAGAGAAGATGTATGTACTTAATAAACCTGCTCATATGCTTGCAGATAGCAAAAGTAGCAGAAGGTTAATTAGGATTAGGAAGACATCGTAATAAATTCCCTTCGAAAAACGCACGCTCGAATAAGTGTTTGTGTGTGTGTGTGTGGTGTGTGTGTGTGTGTATGTGTGTGTGTGTGTGTGTGTGTGTGTGTGTGTGTGTGTGTGTGTGTGTGTGTGTGTGTGTGTGTGAGTGCGTGTGTGTGAGTGCGCGCGCGTGTGTGTGTGTGTGTGTGTGTGTGTGTGTGTGTGTGTGTGTGTGTGTGTGTGTGAGTGTCTCAATGAATTTCTTTTTTGTTTTAGAAATTTATATGATTTTCCTAATACATTCATAAGGTATTTATAAATAACTTCAATTTAATGTAGAAATTAGCTTTAAATGAAAGTCAAATCGATTCCTATTGAGGTAATCAATTTTAAAGTGATTGCTTTAAACATTTATGTAGCCCTTCCTAAGTTCTGAAAGACTTTTCCTTCCTTAAGGTTTCAAAGCAGAAACATTCTTTTTTCAGAGGAAAAGAACGGAATATTTCTTTACAGGAAGAGATTGCAAATATCCTTTAGAAATTTTTCTAATATAGAAGAAATAAAGTCGTCCTCTAAATTATTGCAGGAATCTATTAAAAAAATTCTCACTGTCAGAAATATCTCGATGGAATTTATCGGAAGTAAATAAAACTCAATTAACTGGAATATATTAAATAATCGTAAAATAGGAAGGAATCCCGTTCTAAAAAGAATTCCATAAAGAAAGAAATTTATGTGCTCAAGCTACTTTTGTTAAGCAGATCATTAAAGGAATTAAATTTCTTACAATTTTAATGATAATAAACAAAAGAATATTACTGCAATTATAACGTTCAGCATAAAATTAAAAATCCTATTTATTTCGAAGTAACAAGGATTATTTAAATTATTAAGTAACAGGTAATAAATATTTAATAAAATCATTTTTAAAGTGAAAATATACAATTTTCAAGAATAAATAGAACGAATGAAAACAAAACATTTTCAATTAATACTAAGAAAAAGCACTCATTAAATCTTTTGAAATTGTCAACTCTAAATGTTACAATTCTCAAAATTGTAAAGTTCTCAACCCTTTGAAAGCCTAATTCAATTTATCGGCGCAAAAACAATCACAATTTACAGCATAATTTCACTTTAGCATGCTTTAAACTGTTTTAATTTCAATTTTCTTTGCAAATATGTTTGCTTTTCCTAGCGTTCTGTCTTGCTAACAGCTAATTTTGCTGAGTTTTTGTTCTGTTTCATTTAATTTTAAACGTGCCTTTTAACTGACATTTTAGGGGAATTCAGCTGATTTGGAAGTTTCCCTCAAGGTCGTTTAACCACTCTTCTCTTTAGAATTAAAGTTTGTGTTTCGACTACAAAAGTGTTTCCAGATTTAATATTCGAAGAACTCTTTAGTTGAAGAAGGCCTTTGTTTTTGTAATTCTTCACTTGAGGTTCTTATAATATTGAATCTGTTGTATTTTCCAAATATATTTACATTACAGAAAAATTTTAAAATAATTTTTTAATGTAATAAATTATTTTACAACAAAAACATAATCATTTATTTTTATAATTTTTTTAGTTCTTTACGTTCGGCGAAACTTAATTATTCACTTTTACATTAGTTTATCGCTATCCGGACTTTTATATGTTTTGTAAATTTGTATAAACTTACTAACAGAAATTTTTCGATCGCTCCGTGGGGATCTTCATCAGTGAGAGACGGATGGTTTAAATAAAAGTAAGGATTTAAAAAACAAGTCAGGATTTAAATAAAAGTTTGTCATGGCTAGGAGGTTTTATGTATTTAAAATTTTAAAAAACGTTAAAATTAAGTAAAAAGATGTGTTTTAAAGAAGTATCGGGTGCAGCTGTTCGTATGAGGAATTAGGATATCTCAGAAAGCCACAGGAGAAAGCGAACCCAGGTAGGAATATGGAGGTGAGTGTCTCAGAACACTATGGTTAGGCCATTATGTCTGAATTACTATGTCTAATTACGACCAGGGTCTCAATCCTTCTCAGTATCAACTCAACCAACGATATCATGATCAGATTAACTAAACTTTAGACTGAACAAGGTATGAGAGCAAACATCAAAAGTAAAATCTACATTTTCGTTGTCGACTATTGTATTATTTGAGTTGTTGAAAATACATATTGTTGGAAATAGAGTCATTCCGAAACGCGTCAACAGAGGAAAATATCGCAAAGTGAGTAAATGCAGAAAAATGTACTAAAATATATATAATGTATTTATTTCTATCTTCGACGTTTGGCTTCATAATATAAATGCATTTACGTTAATTTTATTTTAAATATTGAAAACATAATAAATAATACACAATCACCTCAAAACACAAATATTTTTATTAGTAATGATTAGAATGAACATATTTGTGGTTATGGATTTTGTTTATTATTTATTATTATTTAACCACAGTAATTTAATCCGATTATAATGGGTGATTGAATAAATACTTTACCTGATGGCGTGTAGGTGCTATACCTTCTTATTACACACGTAAAGTTTGGAAAAAAGTAAAAAGGCGGAATATAAAAGTTAAAGATAAATATTAAATATTAAATGAATGGGAATATAACAGAACATTGCACACAGAAGATTATTCCGGGTTTTAAGTCTCACGGTAGATTGCACGCAATCTAATACTCGAGGCAGCTGTGATATTTCAACTGATATTGAAAAAAAGGAATCGATTAAAAACGAACAAATTCTTTATGTTTTATGAAATATAGGCAGTGAGGTATTCCTGGAGGATTTTGTAAAGAATTTTGCTAAACAATGTTGTTAAAAGAGTAAATTATCGTTTACAATTTTAAAAACTTCATGAAAAAGCAATAAGTAAATCGGTAATGCAACCTATTTAGGTTAAAAGATTTCTAGTTTTCTACTAAATAGCCGCTATGTTTCCCTCATATTATTATTGCTAGTTACTGTAATATATGTTTACGTCTTTTATAAAAATAAAGTAACGTAATGCATTGGTAATTACGAAGTATACTTGGTATATACGAACTATACAGGCTGCTGGTGTTTTTTTAGCGTTGTGTGACAGTGTTGTTGATTTTTACTGTCCGACATAAATGTTGTAAGTACAACATAAATTACATTACATACCTAGTTACGTACTTATAAGCTATGTTCACCCTTAATTACATGTTAAACTTAGGACTTCCGAGGTTTTCTCAAATTCGTCACCCCTCGTTACCGAATTTTAGAGGCTCTAGAGTAATTGGGTGGTGTAAGTTGTTCGTGGCCATTTAGGAGAGAACAGTTTTTATGTTTACCTTCTCTGTGGGACAAATTCATGTTTCCAATTTTTTAAAAATTAATTACTAAATAAAAATCCGTTAATTAAATCTACTTAGATCCACATTAGTTAATTACAATAAATAGTAATTAATTATATTTAAATACCTATAAATATATATTTATACACACACACACATAAATATATATATACATATATATATATATATATATATATATATATATATATATATATATATATATATCCACACACACACACACATTGCAACTATTATTTTCCGAGACACTTACTTAGTAGAAAAAGATTTTATATATTATGATAATAAACTAGAAATTATTTTATATTTATAACTTAGCTTTTAATTTACCTGAATTTTCCCTCATTAAATATTTAATTACTCTTATTCTTTACATCTTATTTATTCCCCATTGACATCTTATTTTCTCTACAATCCTATCCTATATTTCTGTAATTTATAATAGTTTTATTATATCAACTAATTCTATTTTCCTATGTATATATTTGTTAAAAAGTTATCAATTTTTCGTAATGAAAATATACTATATTATTTTATATTATAATTTACAAGAATCTACGTGAATATTTTTCTTTGGATAACCTTTATAATTTAAAATATAATGAATTTAATTTTATATTTAAGTAATTTTCAATGAATTTTTTAGTAAAGTTTAAATGAATTTTAGTAAAGTTTAAATGAACTTTAGTAAAGCCAAATCTGTATCTGAAACTGTTTTTTGATTTAAACAAATTCATTCGAATTTATATTTTAAGAAGTAAGTTAGGCATGACTGGATTGGACTTGCCTTTGAAGTAAAACGTTATCTTCAGCCTCAGGTTTCTGCCAGCATGTGGATGCTGATCCCGTCTGGAATGGTTCGTGAAGGTTCCTTCTTCTCTCCGGTTTCCTAGCGGCGAGTCCCTCTTCTCCAGTGCGTTAGCTGCATACTTCCACCTCTGCTTCTTCCCGGATCTCATAGTTACGCGTGAAATATATATTAATAATTACTGGTTATTTTTAAATTTTGAAATCTTTATATAGTTCCGGCCGTATTGACTCTGCTGCGATTATATTACATTGAGAATTTTCGTACTAACGGTTTTTGTCCTTGGCAGGGCTAAGGATTACTCTTTAGCCCGCCAGGATAATATCAAAAAAACTTTAAAACGACACCTAATTCGACAATCTTGAATCAACTGCTCCAGTCGCTAATTCAACTTCTCTCATCGCTAATTCATTTCAGACTGCTTTAATCGAACTACCTCCAGAACGTTCTTTTCCCACTCCTCACATTATCTTTCTAGACTTTGCTCTTTTACGACTAGTTTATAAAATCTTTGAGAATGATTTGGCTATAACCGTACAGTTTGTCTTACAATTATTATTTCATTAATTTTGTTACACTTCTATTTTAACTCATTTTTAAATAAATTTTTGTTTTTATTAATATTATTAAATTTTGGATTTTAAGCCCTTCAAACGGCATTTTGCCCGTTTGAACACACACACACTGACACACACACACACACACACACACACACACACACACACACACACACACACACACACACACACACACACACACACACACACACACACACACACACACACACACACACACACACACACACACACACACACACACACACACACACACACACTCACACACACACACACACACACACACACACACACACACACACACACACACACACACACACACACACACACACACACATACTGACACACACATACTGACACACACATATACGTGTGTATATATATATATATATATATATATATATATATACATATATATATATATATATATATATGTATATATATAAATATATATATATATATATATATATATATATATATATATATATATATATACGAATAAGTGTCCTTTATTCGTTACTACACTATTAATTTGACATGACACCCAAAGAAGTAGTTGTCGGTCTCATAAAGGTTATTTGGCGCCGTACAACAAGACTAAGGTAACTGGCTCGCGTATGTGCTAATATATTTTTAATTCAATTAAATACTTAAATCGAAATGACTCAAAGAAATAAATACATTAAAAACCAAGCATCGAAATGTTTTCTACATGTAAATGATCTAATTTTAATATAATTACAAAATTCGGTTTGATTTTTTAAATAACAAAATGAAAGTATTTTGATTTTTTGATACTGTAACAAGAAGCGTCAGATAATTTAGGTCGTTTTTTTAGTGGTGATTTGAGGTCACATAGTACTTATATATAAAAGTTAGATCAAATGAACATGAACCAGTGAATTTTCAATTTTATACCGGTCTCATTGAAAGGTGTTTGTCTATAGTTCATTGATTTATTCGTAGCTTCGTCCCGTTACAGCACCATGCGCGCTAAGTCAAACCCGTGAGCTGCATTAGTAATGCACTGTTTCTAAGGCTTGAATTATTACCAGAGCGTTACATATAGAGCCGATCCATATAGTAACGTGTGAACAGGAGATAAATAGGACCGATTTATTCATTTCTAAATATATTTAAGAACCCATGAAAATATTAGGTTTTAACACTTTCGATTTAAGTGTACTTATTTAAATGTTGTATCGTGAAATCATATGTATTGTATAACGTTGTTTAGTATTACACTGCAACTCATGTGCATTTACAGATACCTTCACAGACACGAACACATATATGCTCTACCGCCCTCTGGTTAATCTGCAACTTTTGTAGTTATCCTAGATGCAGTTAGTTAATCCCTCCGGTGATTTTCCTATGGGTGATTGGAAAGACATAGATTACCTCTCGATAGAGGAAACATTTATCGAACAATGAAGAAAACATTAGGGAATTCTACCTTACATGGTATCCATTAAATAAATCCACCCTCTTTGGAGGTGTCCCTACGGGCTCTAGAAGATGATCATTTGTTGTTAGGGATAAAATGTGTTTAAAATAGTTTCAGCGGACTCTAAGATCACTAAAAATAAGAGATCTAAAATTAAGACTCAACCATAACAAGATGACTTTGGAGAAAGATATTGATAATATGAATGATGAGAGACAAATGCGTACACTACATGGATGACGACTAGCAGAGACATATTCAACTGGTTACACAATCTTGAAACCGATTGAATTTTAATACAGATCCCATAGCAAGAAAAAAAAGCTGAAACATCGCATTTGCTTTCACCACAAGGTATTAGTGGGACAGCGTGGACTGTCCTAGGTACCCACAGCGAGAACACTAGTTATTAACATAACTCTTTTCACTGAATATAACAGACTGCGAGATTATCAAATATATGACTAGGGGTGACTTCAAAATTACCCCACAAAATATTATTTTGTGAAAATAATTTTGCAAGATCCAGGCTCCTACTATATGAAATACTAACCAGTAACCTTAATTTTTAAAATATTGTATTTTAAGTATAATGGATTTTCATCAGTAGGCCAATAAGACAGAGAACAGACTCACCTCATATTAAATGGGCAGCTTTTCCCTTACAGCAAGTAAGTGAAATACCTAGGTCTTATTTTGGACGCTAAACTGAACTGAATATCCTACGTGAAGAATAAAATAGATGAATAAGAGTTTTAGTACAGAAGACTAGCTTGGCTCATGGGTCGGTATTCGGAGTTAACCCTCTGTAATACATTGCTGCACAAGTAAGTGTTGAAACCTGTGTGAACATATGTGTTGCGGCTTTGGGAATGCACCAAGAGCAGCAGTTTTTGAGCGCTTCAAAAAGTACTACACATAGAAATATTTAGATAGAGATCTTGAGGAAGATGAGGCCGTCGCTGCAGCATGAAATCACTTCGAGCGGCTCCATCAACACAACACCCTACGGCTTTACAGCTGGTTCACAGGCTGCCAGTGCACAGACTTAAGCGCACTAAGCCTGGTTCCAAAGCAACATTAACTGCACATCATCAGAACTGTTTAGAATATCAAGCCGTGTAATATTAGCAACAATCAAGATGCTAGATCATCTTTTAAACGTAGACTTCTGTTAGTGTTATTATCTTTAGCTCTGATTATTATTATAGGAACAAAGTTGCATTAAAAAATGCAACCTCAAGCATCTCACTAACACATTTTTTTCTTATCAGTTAAAATTTACCTTGCAAATTAAAACTTGAAATAGAAATATGCATAAATACATAAATTTCTTTCAATATATATATATATATATATATATATATATATATATATATATATATATAATATATTTCAAAAACAAGAATACTTTAAATACATATTTATTCAAAGCTTTTCGCCGATAAAATAGTACCAGCATCTTCAGGAAAAATAATAATAATCTAACAAAATATTCTTACAAAAATCAAATTATGTGGACTACCAACAACCATATGTTTATAAGTATTGCACTTTATGTAATATTTTCCATAACATGTATGACTTTAAAAACAGTTTGGTGCTTTGATCTCACTTGAATTTGTTCATCAATTAATCTGTTTTTAACTTTATGTTTATAAATTTCCAATGTTTCACATATATTCATATTTATTCCGTGAGAAAAAATTTATACAACTTTTACATTCACTGGTAAAGGAATAAACAAACAAGATTATTTAAAGAAACAAATTTACAAATTACTTACAAAACTGATAATAAAATTAAAACGAAGAAAATGATGTATATAATATAAAATATCAAGATTGTAATAAATTATATGTAGGACAAAGAAAAAAGAAATTAAAAGAAAGATACAAAGAACATTTAAACGCTTATATTAAACCAAACATATACAAATCAAATTTACCTACTCATTATATTATTAATGCACACGAATGTCCTAAAATAGAAAATATGAAATTAATAAAAGAATTAAACAAAGGATTAAAGATGAATATATGTGAAACATTGGACATTTATAAACATAAAGTTAAAAACAGATTAATTGGTGAACAAATTCAAGTGAGATTAGGCACCAAACTATTTATGAGGTCATTGATGTTATCGAAAAAAATACATAAAGTGCAATACTTATAAACGTATGGTTGCTGGTAGTCCATATGATTTAATTATTGTAAAAATACTTTGTTAGATAATTATTATTTTTTCTGAAGATGCTGGTAATATTTTATCGGCGAAAAGCTTTGGATAAATATGTATTAAAAGAAATCTTGTTTTTGAAATATTTTTAATTTATTAACTATATTACAAGAAAACATATAAAATATATATATATATATATATATATATATATATATATATATATATATATATATATAATTTGATACTTATTCACATGTCCATACCATTTACTTATCGTGAAAAGAGAAGCGGGGAGGATTCCACCTTAAGAGGAGGAGGCATGTACTCAAAAGGTATGGGAACCCCTGTTCTACAAGAAATAGTCGTTATGATAAAAATTAAATCAAATTTGAGTTTTCAAATGGTATAAATTAATTTTTAAAAATTGAAGAAATAAGGAGTAAAATACAGTACGTTCTCATGAGAATTTGCAATAAAATGTGTAAATATTTTTGTTTTTATTTTGTCCCAATGTGGAATTAAGTATTCATGAACGATCTGTTCGTAAAAGCCAGGAATAAAGTTTTTTTATTGCATACAATACACGTCATGTTTCACAATAACAATATTCGCTATTTTATTAATGCTTACAAACGTTAGTAGTTCCCTTAACTAATAAAATAAAACACGTTTCTATACCGATGCTTATTAAATCCACAAGAACCATTTTTATATTCGATACTCAAACTAGACATTATTTTCTGTAAGAAATACATAGGCAGTAAAAATTTACATTTATGGATCCAATTTGTAATAAATTCAAGCAAATATCCGACACTGTTATAGCCTCAATAATGTGTCACATTGAGAATGACTAAGAGGTTGGAAATGCGTTCGATTAAGCGAGGAAATAGTCATCTGGGCGCTTTTCTCCTGACATTTGCGTATTTTACAACAATTTCGCTGAACTTAAATGAATGACTACAGAAATATATTTTTCTTTATTTTTATAATTCTTTACGTAACTAAATAAATAAAAACGACCAATCAAATTAATAAAATATTTTATTTTACTACAATTACATTATGTGCATTTTAACTACATAATAATCATGTTCAAAAGTACTTCTAAGATAATTAAAATATAATCGAAATGCAAATAAAGTTGATGTCGTGAAATAAAAAAATTTTTATATTGTGGTTAGTGGGTTTTTATTTATTTAGTTAAAATTAATTGGCATTTGCGAAAGAAATTTAATGATTAATAATTTACATGATTTAAATTTTCTTCATTTCTATTCTGTAAGTTTTTCTAATAGTTTACAAATTATTTAGAGTGTATTGCCAATGACATTACATACAGACGTGCACCCGCACACGCCCACACACATTCGCACTGTCACGCGCGCGCGCACGCACTCACGCACGTACACACACACACACACACACACACACACACACACACACACACACACACATATATATATATATATATATATATATATATATATATATATATATATATTAAACTAATAAACGATTAGTCTACACATTTCGAATTTATTAAGTATGAAGATATCAAATTGTAATAAATTATTAAAAATTTAAAAAGTTAGAAATATTTTGGCACAGTAAGTACACTTGTTATGGAATGTGATGCCATCTATAAATGTTTTATTTATTGAACTGTCGATTAAAACTGCAGCCTTTATAGGCCTATTGTTTAGATATTTTTAATATCTATGTTACAAAAGTACTATATCATCAAAAACAATAGTAATGTGAAGATACATTCAATATGCGTCTTTCGTTATTTCATTTTAAGAAAAGTGATTGAGGAAAACAACAAAGCTATAGCATAAGAAATTTTAACAAAAATTAAAATACAGTCCAACAAAATAATGTAACGAAAAGAGAAAATAATTGCAATTTCCATGGAAACGGTCCTTACACATTATAGGGGAAAATAATAACTGGAAACATTCTGTTAACCACGGGTCTGGACTGAATCGGAGGAGAGTGGTCTTCTGACCCCACTGCACTTATATCTCTGAGAGCTGGTACCCGGGATAATCTATTGCACTAGTACTCCAACTATCCGAGTCAATTGGGAATTCGGATTAAAGAATGTTGTCGAAGAACAGTTAATTTTAATTCACTAGTGCACGTATGGAGCAAATGAGAGAAAAACGTTATTTTTTTTATTATAGTTTCATATTTATTTTCTAAGCTTCTGATATAGTCTTAGCTTTTATCAAAAAGAACCGGATCCGAAATTGGGATTCCCATGAATCGTTTTTTTCGAAACCAATTCAAAACGACATTCTATTTCTTTGTTTATTGGTGCCTTTGTTGATTTTCTTGAAAAACTTGTATCTTCATTTTAAAGCATTTTGAAGCATTTAATTGAAAATTAGAAGGAAAGTTTGTTCTTTCTAATGTCTGAAATTGTTGACTGTCCAACACCGTACATCTCATGCTACTGTTCATCCATGACCCTTTAATCTGATTGGTATATGATTAGTTTTCTGCTAACTAGTTTTATCACAAAAAAAACCAAGTACCAGGGCCGGTTACCTTTAGACGAAAGCCAGCCAACCATAACAGACCTGCGCCGAGACGGTGACTCAGCATCTAAATAATGTTTGCGCTGACCCTACACTAACTTTGTGAAAAGAAAGCCAATAGCATATGTAGACAGAATCAATATTTTGGATATCGCAGTACGCTTACGTCTCAATGTTTTTCTGAAAGTCTGAAAGCAATTCGGATAGTCGGAGTTCGGATAGTTGGAGTTCTATTATATATCTCACAAAGATTGTTGACTCAGAATTGCGTGCAATTTTATAAAGTAAAGTTTAAAGTCTTTATAAAGTTATAATTAAATGGTTGGTTTAAACAAAAAATACCTTTATTCAGGCAAAGAAAATTATCACCTTTATCAGACAAAATTTTAAATCCGAAGTAAAAAAACGATACATTGAAACATATAAATTTTAATAGTTACATTCCATGATTTTTACATGTTGCTTTAACAGTACAAAAGTACATTAAATAACAAATAAGATTACTCACTCAGTAAAGTGAGTTTACTCACCAAAGTTATCGCATTTTTACGTAGTTTGCAATTCAGATGAGAGGATAATTTAAAATATTGAATAGCATTAAGTATAAATTTAGAGAAAAACTTAGATAAGAACGTAAAACAAAGTGAACGATAAAAAAAAGTAAAGACAATATTTATGAACAGTGATAGATGGGGATGGCAATCAAACAGGAAGTAAATGTCTAACATAGACACACTTTGAAGCCAACAGCCTTTTCTAATATATGAGACACAACTTAACAACCCACCCCATTACACAGTCATAAATCCATTCCCGTTAGAGTCTTTACACCTAACCGATGCCGCCAGTAGAAGGTTAGCTTCGTAAAATTAACGAATGTTTTGAAACGCGTCAGCAAGTAAGCAATTACGTATTCACTTAGTTAAATATTTTTTAAATTAGTTTAATAAGTGAATTCAAGATGATTACATCAAGCAACTTCAATCAGGTAGTTTGATTATCTCCGTACGTAAAGGTGAAGAAAATACTATGACGAATGCTGTGACTATGTGTGTATAGTCACATATCTGAAATAGACCCACCCTCAGGGGACTTATTCATCCGTAAGAAGGAAAGGATCTATCAAGTGGGTAATATTGACGGGTGAAGAAAAGTGTCTATGTTTATACTATGTAAGATTTATTAACATTATTATAAGACAAAAATAATACAGAAGAAAAATACTCTCAAATACTCTTGTGGTTAAAAATGCTGTATAAATATAACAATAATTTTTTATGAATATTTAGCCGTTATTTTTCAATAAACATTTATCGGCATAGCTTTACGACCAGACCCAAAGCAGCGCGAAACGTAACGATGGCGTAAACACTAATAGCGCAACGCCGTAAATAAAACGGTTAATTGCATCTGTTGTAAAACCTTCGGCATAATAAAAACTCTGACCAGTTGTAAAGTGCACATGACGAGGCGTTAAACGTCAAACGGAATAAATTTGCAACAATAAATAAAAATACTTGTGAACTGGTAACTAAACTATATTATAAACAATAAAATCAAGTTTTATGAGTTTCAATAAAGTTTTCAGGATTTATAAGGTAGGATTTAGACGGTTATAAATATTAATAAGCTGACGCCTATAGCATGACGGGAAGCGTTCTCCAGCACTGTGTAGCTCTGATAAAAAGCTTCCTTACCAAACATCGATTTTATTAGTAATTTAAGATATATCAGGTATCGTAAATTATGTTACCAATATTAAAGTTTTATTCTTAAAAATATTGATTGAATTATATTCTTATGTATGTATTGCTAAATATTTAGTTAGTATCGTGTAAGTATATGATTAATTTATTTAATTAAAGTTCGTTGAACGAACTTCATAAACATCTCCAGTAGTAACGAAAGGCAAATGGAAGAAAAGTAAAAATGAAAAATATATGTAACATAAATGAACTTCTGTAGACGTGCAGCAGGTCAAATCAAAACAAGAGAGATTAACAATCAGAAGAAAGAAAGTTAAGGATACAATAGTAGGGGCTATTGGCACACAACAAGGAGATGTTAAGGAATGCTTGAAGATCGAGTTTCTAGGAAATGCTAAAGAGGAGCTCTAAAGGTACAGAGGGAGGTGCCTTTATAGGAAGGTAAACAAGAAATGAAAAAGTGGGTGTTGGAAACCCATGAAAGGACAGATATAAGTGGAGACGGGGGGGGGGAGACGTTAGGGGGCGTTTAAAAACAAATACAAAAGAAATAAAAATAAATCAGGGTTTTTAGCATTAAATATTCTCAAACACAATATCACAAGTACAGAGGTGCAATATATTACAATATAAATACTGATTAAAACCCCAAAACCAAAAAACAAAAATAACTAATATTACATGTAACCTAAAATCAAACCCTTATGACTAGGTCGGTCTAGTATGTAATTTATTGTTTTCTAGGTTGTAATTTTGTAATGGTACCCTCTGATGGTCATCGAAATGAACTTAAAGGTTTCAACTCAGAAGACTTGGTATATTAGTTGTTTTTGTGGTATTGGGGTTATGGCC
>JBAIZL010000005.1:82181665-82234165 GCA_036971475.1 Prosapia bicincta
TTACATTAATACCATACACCAAAACCTCACATTTACCCTCGAACTAGAAGAAAACAATAAAATAAACTTTCTAGATCTTACCATCACCAAACACAACAACAGACATAATTTCAAAATATACAGAAAACCAACAACTATCGATATTGTCACACGCAATACATCTAAACATCCCACACAACACAAACACGCTGCATTTAATCATATGTTACACTGCCTAATCAATATTCCAATGATACAGATAGACTACGACGAAGAACGTAATACCATAAAATACATCGCTCAACAAAACGGCTACCAACACACGCTCATAGACAACATTCTTCAGGAAAGTAAAACATAAACACCATTAAACGGCCACACAGACAAACCGCACAAAAAACAACAAATACATGTCGCTCACATACCGCAACAAAAAGACACACAAAATAGCCTCCACATTAAAAAAACGCCATTACCAAATATCCTACAAAACAACAAACACTTTAAGGCAGCACATACAATCTTTTCAAAAAGAAACTGACAAATACAAACTCTCAGGTTTTTACAAATTAACTTGTAACGATTGTACCAACTATTACATCGGCAAAACAGGCAGGTCATTCTATATATGCTTCGAAGAACACATTACCAAAAAAAAAACCCTAAATCCATCTACGCCAAAAACCTAAAAAACACCCAACATACACACCGACATACAACCTAATTTAAATGTTCTACACAAATTAAAACAAAGTAAAAAATTAACAACCTTAGAAAAATATGAAATCTACAAACACTTCGCAACAAATAAAGAAAACGTATTGATCACACACACTTTGAAGCTAACAGCCTTTTCTATTATATGACATACAACTCAACAACCCACCCCATTCCACAGTCATATATCCTTTCCAGTTAGAGCCTTTCCACCTAACCGATGCCGCCAGTAGAGGGTTAGCTTCGTAACAGGAACTAATATTTTCAAACGCGTCACGAAGTAGGCAATTACGTATTCACTTAGTCAAGTATTTTTAAAATTAGCTGATTGACTTATAAACCTCACTTTAAAAAAACAAATAAAGTGTTTTACCTCACGTTAAAAACAAATATATATATATATATATATATATATATATATATATATATATATATATATATATATATATATATATTGTATCAATGCGCACCGGCCACGGCCCAAGGAAGGCTATTTGTTAAAATTTCTTTTGAGGAGTTGGACATTCTACAATTTATTTTGAGGCATAACTTCGTCATTTAGCCTTATTATGGCGGTGTAACACTAGATTTGACTACATTGGAATTCAGAGAATCTTTAGGATTGAGCATATATTTCAAAGGTATAACGAATGTGTATTCGCCCAGAAGAAAACTGTGATAATCCATCATTGGTAGCTTTTCAAATGTAACTATGAAGGTTCTCTTTTGATGTTATTTCTTCTTTATCATTACATCTATATCACTAATTGATTAACTTTATTCAAGGGTACGTAAATGATGTCATAGAGAAATTCATAGATATGTTGGGAGCCGGAGACATCGTGTCACTATCAGAAACGAATAATATCACAGGATAATAAATACACAAAAACCTCTTAACCACAAAATTTCTTTATTTTACCCTTATGTACATTTCAGTTACAAAGTAACCATCCTCAGAGGGATAACATACAAAGACTTTGTAACTGAAATGTACATAAGGGTAAAATAAAGAAAGTTTGTGGTTGAGAGGTTTTTGTGTATTTATTATTAAATTCAACCACAGTATATTCCTAATAAATAGTAATATCACAGGAGTTTGCTTCTTATTGCATGTACCCTCAACCAGTATCCATTCTAAAATTTCCTACCAGAACCTGCAAGACTTGTGTGTTACCTGTTATAGCCTTGTGAATTACAAAATGGGTTGTGAATTAAATACATAGATCATGATCTTATTCTGAAGACGAGGTGCAGAGCGAAATATGTTTACTGTACGGATGAAGCTGTTTCTTTAATTTCTTACCCATTGAACTTTGACGCCCATGAGTTATTCCTTAGCCTGACTAGATGGACAGATGTGATAGAGACTCAAGGATGTCTAGGAGCACGTTAAGTAAAATTTAGTCAGTATTGTAGCACTTTAAGCTTAACAGCAAAACCACTCAAGATCCTCAGTGGACCACAAAATTATTGCTTGGTAAATTGTAAACGGAGAAGAAATGCTTTTGTAAATGTTTATCTATACTCCTCTCTTCACTCCTTTCTTCGTCTTACCGGATCGTAGCGCATTTTTGTTTTCTATTTCACGTCATTCTTAAACTTGAAATAATTTAACTCTCTTTGTTCTGTTATTCACTGCTTCTGATTGTTTCAGAGTGGATATTGTATGGTATAAATCCTTGGTTTATATGTTAGTACGCCAAATATTATTCATTATAAACACATATTCTATCCTGAAATTAACTAAAATAAAATCTTAAGGGGTCAGTTGTTGTCGGAAAGGTATGTATCTACGGAAAAGGGCAACGAACACGAAAAGAGGTATTGAAACATGCAACGTACATGTAAAGAGATTGGATTATTAGAGTTTGTCTATCTTGCATCAATTTATTCATATCTCTGTAAATTTTTATTTATGAATATTTATTGTGCTAAAACTTAATAACAGTGATACGAGAAGGCAGGTAAATATTAAAAGAATATTTACTAAAATGCATAAAAATATACCCCAGTCGGAGTAAACTCTGTACAATATATACTTCTACCTATTATAGGGCAGTAAAGGTCTTATTGTGTTTCTGTTCTATTTTATTTCGATGGCACTTCATAATACACTAGCTCTTTCTCTATATAGTTGACATTAGCTTTACTTTATTCAAGGAAAGTATTTAATGTTGATTCTTTTTTTTTATTTTTCGGTGGTTAAATTAATATACTTTTTTAATGCATCCTATAAAGTGTTCGATTCTTTGTAATAACATTTTTTAATACCAGTTTCTTTGTTGATTGTGTTTTATTAATTTTGTGTATATTCATTTTTTTTAATTTTGTTTATATTGTTTGGTTTATTATTGATTGTTATGCTTACTTGAGTGTATAGCACAGTATGGTTTCTTCTGTACATTTATCTTATAATTTATTTATACAGATTCGTATTTATCAATGTAATTAAATTATACATGTATTTATGATTATTTACTTGTAGCAATACATATTCTGTTTCTTTTGATACTATAATTGTAATGCCACCGAAGCTATGTCAATATGTGTAGGTTTTGTGATAAAATACAATATTTTAACTCTTACTTTGTGTAACTGTTTATTATTTTTTTAGTAGAATTACTGTTGCAAAACTATTTTAATTTTAAAAAAATAGATGTTAAATATTGCAGTTACATAGTTTATGAATGACCTACAAAGCCATTGCAGGTACTTGTAAAATTGATTTTTATAAGTGGTACGTTCAATAAAATGGGTACACATAGTTCAAATACAATACAAATTAAATTTATTGAACATAAGTTACAAGTGAAGAAAAATACAAATTAGGAAATTTACATTGTTTCAAATCTCAATTTTCAATTTCGTTTAAAGTATTTATATTTAGACACAGTTTTACCGTTCAAGAGCTTACGGTTCAGATATTAGATTTCCGCAACGAGATTAATTATAACAGTGTAAAATTGGTTGTATGGTGTGGATTCATCAATCACTTTTCACGTTTATGCAAATTTTGAAAGTGCACAATTTTACCGTCTCTAGCTTCTTTTAGAATTTTTTCATTTAAAAGCTTCTTTTAAATTTTGCCACCAGAATAAACATTATATTAAAAATGAATTTAGCTGATCCGAAACTTATGTTCTAGAATGTGGTTCCTGGATGAAGATTACCCTTTTTCGGTTAGGATCCGCCATATGTGCCGATGGGTCGTTATTAGCTTAAATGATCAGACATATAACGGAAAATAGGGAACTAAAATTGTAACTCATGTTCATAGTAAAATATATTAAACTTTTAAATTAAAGTTAAATCAAAATTTTCCGCTACCACATCTTGCAGCAGCTTTTGCATTGATGATTCATGAAACAAGAATCACGCTTAAAGTGGAAAAGACGACTTTAGAGCTGCGCATCACTTCTCGCGCATCTCGATCAGCTGTGGCTTTACATCTCTCGATTAAATATAACGGCTTGTGGAAATCGTATATCTCGACCAATATTTCTGTACACATTTGTCAATACGATTCATTATTTGTTTGAATTTATTTTTAAATAACTATTTCGATATGCTTTCTGAATTGTGCGGTATTATTAACATTATTTTTTAATGCCTAAAATAATGTTACGATGTCAATTTGTGTTTGTTTCTTTAGTATGTTATACTTAATTTTTTAATTACCTCTATATGAAAAATAATTGAGGGCAAGAAAATATGTTTGACAACCTAGTATTTTTTAGACATAATACATTAAAAAAGCGAAGATAGAGAGAGGGGGTGTTATTGAGAATTTTAGCTCTAATTCTAGTGCTTTTGTTTGCAACAAGGCACATTTTTATAAAAATTAAACTTGTTCAAATATCAAAATAGAGTTATAGTTAATTTTTTTATGAGTATGATGTCCAAAATATATTTAAAATATTAGACGTGTATTTGGTTAAATACAAGTTAAATAAGCAAATAAATTTATGAGCTTTATCCTTGGTTTTTGAAAAAAGGGCTTCCTTCGTTTCTTCTTCTACCTCACGGGCTTTTACAAACATAGATTTGAAAATTCATGAATTAAATATAGACGAAATTTAAAATTAAAGTTAGTAATGTAAGCTATTATACATTTGGAAAAGACTAACATTTGAAAATATAGAAATGATAAAATATAAAATATTTTATTGAAAAAAAAGAAAACGTTTGTAATATATTTGATTGTTGACAATTTTTTTTTATTACTTTTACTCAATACGAAAAATACTTAATAAACGCGCATCCAGAATAAATAAAGACAAATTGTAATAATAAAAAGCTCATTACTCTTTTGGGGAATTACCACATTTGATAAGCAAACCATGGTTCTACATCTATTGATAAATTATTTCATATTAGATCTTTCTAGATCAAAATATGTTGGCAAACGCTTACAATATCAAAAGATTATCTAAATAATACATACAAATACTGTATCATCTAAACCAAATGTGAACAATACTACAAAGAAAGAATACTTATTACCTAATGTATAGTAACTCATCAAAAATCAGCTGACAGCTGATAGTAAATTAATAAATAGAATAATTTACATCAAATACTTTTATATGGGTCACAGTAGCCCTATGACAACTATTATAAATACTAATATACCCAACAACATATAGTACACCCAATACAAGTTAGTACACACATTATTACTAATGACTTTAAATACGGCTAGAACGTATTTAATTCAAATCATAGTTATTAAAAAACTTAGGTACATCCAACTCTAAAATAACTAAACCTAAAACTTGATAAGGAAAGACGTCTTCCCATTCAGGGCTAATGCTTCCCTTCGCAGCCAGTTTAAACACGTTCTGTACAATATATGGAAATATATCACAGATTGAACCCTATAAAACGTGATTTTATTGCATATAATATAACTCTACTTTATAAAGTGTTTTATATATTGCCTCAATTTTAGAAAGTACTGTGCCTAAGATGTTTTATTCTCGTCATTTCCTTTTTACATAACGGACTTTTATGTCACTGCAAATTTTTATAGAGGAAATAACTAAAGATTTTACTCACTTTTTTTTATTCCTTTTATTTTTAGGTTTAGATATTATTCAATAATTGTTTAAAGTAATATTTATTTATATTTCTTTGGACGAAATATATCATCGATCACCTACTTCATATTCACCACTTATTCGGTTTTTATCCTAATCATTCTCAGCATCATACTAATACTGTATAGACACCTCTCTTACCCCTGATTGAAAGTACTTTTCTTACGGCGAACGACCTTGTCCACGTGATTCTACAATTACTCACTTTTTTCATTTCCAAAGAATCTAAATGCCCCTTTCATGCGCCAACTTAATTGCGCTTTTCTTTGCGTTTTTTATTTACAAACGGTTGAAATGGGTACAAACCTTTTTATGACACAAATAAAACGTTGGTCTACAAGTCGTCAGGTTTAGCCTGATCGCTATCCTTCAGAAGCGCAGAAGCCCTTGAGTTTATGTTTGTGGTAAAGTACTCGGTATGACAGTCTCTTTTTAATGCTAGTGCATTGACGGATAACCAAATGCGAGGTAATGGATAGTATTGTGTACAGCGCAGAGCCGCTTCCCCTCCCGCGGTACCAGTTACAACCACCGAACGCTGAAATAACTAGAGAGGACATCGTAGCTACGTGGCTGAAGCCACCAAGATGGCAAGCTAGTGAAGATAAAAACTGAATAATTCGTTATTTTCGTTATAATTAGCATGTATAAAGTATTTTATGTTAGGTAAGATTGTTATTATAAAGATTTTATTTTGAAGTTCCATTCAGAAAAATTTAGACATCGTCTTTCCAAAACAATAACATATTTAGGGCCGTAGTGTATATAATATATTTTCAGTTAATTGTATTAATGTATATGACAACTCTATTTTATTTCAGTTACTTGATTGTAACTCGTACAGTATAATAGCTGTTACAAGTAGTTAAGTTTAGAAAGACGTTTTCTCTCCACGTTCAATTTGAATGTCAGTTGTGTTTTACCGTCAATATACTAATTATTGTTTAGTGGTAATAAATGTTAATATTTATTGTGAAATATAAATTTACTTTTAAAAATGTTTTTATTTGGTATTATTGTGTTCTTATTGGTGTCTTTGTTTAATGTTGAAATTATCATTTAACGTTCAATTTGTCGACAAAAAACGTATTTTATACGACATGGCCAAACTGGGAAAGTAGTTTTTGTAATTTGTTCTTCATCATGGACATTTAGTAAGGAAGATTAATTAAGATAACAACATGATACAGATTCAATAGACTAGGCAAATAACTTGACTTGATAAACCCCCCTCCCCCAGCATCCAGTATGGCTACTCTGAGTTAGCAAGTCAAAGTTTCGAACAATAACACCTAATGTTTGCGCACAAATACACCAACGCTACAACCAAACCGGTGGTCGTAGGGAATTTGTTTTAAAGACATCCATATCTTTTCCGCTGACATTATTTACCTGACCAAAAAATTTAAAAAAACGTCACAGACTGACTATTTTATGCGAAACTGCAATTCTGTTTAGAGACGTTTTAATTTAATGTATTAGTAAAAATATTATTAAAAATAAACCGTTTTCTTTTTTGTAGCCTATATATTATTATGAAATCAAATTGTATGATTTTCTGACAAAGGTAACAGGTTTAAAAAGCTGTTTTAGAGAAGTGCTAACTAATAAAGTTAAGCGCTAACCAAGTCTTGTTTTCCCGGGCAGATCCCTCACCAAGATTGCGGACCCGGCTACAACGACGCTATGATATAAGAATACCAAGGTCCCCTCTAGTTATTTCTGTGCTCGCTGTTTCCAACTCGAGTCCATCTGCTTCCCCTCGTAGACATATCCCGGATCAGGCTAAACCTGACGACCTGTACTCTAGGTACTCGGCTCTGCGCACTTGATGCGATAAGTCCCTTTATCCAAACTACATCCCCCCCCCTATATTCGCAATCCTTGCCTGTCCTTTTTAGCGTGATAATAATAGTACAAGCTGAACTGTTCAAAGCCGAAATGAAATTATAAGTAACGACAAAATCACATTTCCCACACATATATTTTCCTTGTATAATAACATACGTTGCTTGGCAGTAATATCAAGCCTGCCTGCATACTAACCTATTATGTTATCTGACTCACCCCACGTATTCAATCACCTCGAAAGTGCTAAGTCCTCTTCAGAAATTTTTAACTTTTCAATTTTTCTATTTGATTTTCTGTCATAAAGGAAAAAGAACATGCACAGGAAAGTAACTTGGCAACTCCATATTTTAACAGGAGAAATTTATGATAAGCTTATACGAACAGTATAACTGATCGCATTTATTATATTTCCAAAAATATAATTTATGAACTTCAACGCCTGAATAAGCTGAAGAGATGGACACAAAAACCGATAGGAAAAGAAGAGAAGATAACCACTCAATTTAAAGTAGAAGATATTGTTTTTATATTCCATTCAGATTTTACGTGCTGCAGTAAAATAATATTAAATAAGTAATAAAAATAAACAAATATTTACTTTTACGACATATACGATCAAATAAGACACTATTATAAATTAAAAAAATATTGATCCACCAAAGTTTTATAATTAACTTATAAACGTATTAATTAAATAGTAAGTCACACAATATTTACTTATTTACAAATGCTCGTTAAGTGATGATGTGAACATCTTCAGTGAGGGTAAATAAATAAATTCTAAAATATAAATATGAAGTAAGGGAGTTTGAGTTTAGAATGTGTGTAGCTGTCTCACGTCTAATGGTTAATATCATCGAAATTCTTATGAGAAAATAAATAATTGATTGTTAGCTGATACTCATAACAATATAGTTAGCATAATTCAATTTATTAAATTTTTTTTTTAATAAGCGCTGATAATTTTAATAATTTAAATAGTTCCCATATTGTTTTATTTAAAATGATTTTGATATTTAGAAATAATTCCTAATAAACTATCGACTACAACTATTTAAAACAATTACAAGTTTACAAAATATTCGTTTCTAATACAAATAGAATAGTCTGCTTCGATACACAAAAAATAATGCTGTTAAAACTCCATTAAAGTTTGTGTACTCTCTTCTCTTCTGGAACGTATGATTATAAATCCCAAACTCGAAATATTAATACTTTAAGCCTAGTAGTGTAGCAGGGTGAGTACCGAAGCCATTAAGAAGTGCCGAGAGTTTTGTGAAAGCCTTTAAGTACCAAAGTTCATTTGTTACGCCTCAACTCTTGCGCCCGAGCTAACAAATAAAGTTTCAAGTTACCTAGTTTAAAAAAGAACTTCTCTGGCGAAGGGAAATAAAATTATGGCATTAACAAAGTAAACAAATAGAAAGTGAACTGGCAAGGTGCCAGGGGGGTGGGGAGTTACTCTCGGACAGAAAATTATCTACGCTTCAGATCGATGGTGAACTCAAAAATAACCATTGTTTGCGTGCTTGCAGTAAGATTATTATTTGTCAATTCATTCAGGCGTATGTCTTGCAGTTTCACTAATATATTTAAAGCATATTTATATAACATTATGAACTAAGTACTAAACACAGGAAGTTGGATTTGGAGGGAAACGTTTTAACGTACTTATTTAAAGATCTTTGTTATTGAAGATGTAACCTCTTTATGTCATTGATAGAAGTAGATGTAGTAAAGGCAAGCAAACGTGCCTTTTAGAAACTAGAAACAATGTGTTAATTATAACATTAAGTTAGGATTAATATCGAATTCAACATTTTGACGTAGACTCTTCACGACGGTCATCAAATGGAACCCTCACTTAATTTGAAAATGGGCAAGTGCGCTTTAATTTATTAAACTTTCCTTAATGATCTTTATATCAATTGTAACTCAGGTAGACTGACTGACTGCTTAATTCGTTCTAAATAAGACAGGTTAGATTGAATTTCTCATTTGTATTTGTACAAAGGTTCAAATTTGAAACAATTAAAAACAAGTCTTTTTGCAATTTTTTGCAAGTTTATTATCAGAAATTAAAATACTAAATATTAAATAAAAACCTCTGAAGCCAGTTGTTTGTAAAATATCTCTGAAGATGATTACTTTGTAATGGAAATGTATATTAGGTTTAAATAAAAATTGTTGAATTTGTGGTAAGAGTTTGTTTTTATTTAATATAAACATTTACGCCACAGTTGCTTCAAGTTGTTATTAAAATACTAAAGTTTACGTTAAAAAAAAAAAGTTTTGAGACAAAGCTATGTTATTGCACGCTGTCATCGTATATTTACTGATTTGATCGTATCGAAAAATATAAAAAAAGTAAATTTAAAACATACCTCGGCAATCACTTGAACTTGCTTGTAAGCACATATTAAAACTTTACATGGATTTACATTTATAACAAGTTTAAATTTGGATAATTCAAAAATTAAACTATTCAAAGCTACCTATAAAACATTATTTATTAAAAAATAATTAAAATACAAAATTTCTTTCTTGAACAAAGTAGCCTACTTTAAAACTTTTGTTAAGCCTATAGGCTATTACTTCAAATTCAGAGATTAATAGTTCGTTCCTCTTAGCTTGATTTCTTTTGTTTCTTTAATGTTAATGTGGTGAAAACTTACCCAACATTCTACCATTCTTCTTATTACCTTTTAAAATAAACTCTCGGATTCCCCTTCTACATCCCACAAATCACTATTCAATCAAAATCGATCATGGTAGTAGCGCACATTATATAATCTATCTTTAGCTGCTCATTTTGATTCTCCCATCTCAATCTATCTAGTTTTATATGCTAGAAAAACTTTTCACAAAAGAGGGGAAGTATGCAATATAGTTAGTTCGGTCCATTTAAAGTAAGTAATAAGATTTCATTTAGTAAAACAACTGATTTTATGTTGTAGGTTATGTGATAGTGTTGCTGTTTTACCTCACAGGTTATGTTACGTTATTTATAGTAATTATAATTTAATCAAAAGTATCTAAAATAAAAATATTCTTTGAACAAAGTACTTTAAACTTTTGTTTATAGGTTACTACTTGTTGTTACTTCAAATTCAGATATTAATAGTTCGTACCTCTATGCTTGATTTATTTTGTTTATTTAATGTTATTGTGGTGAAAACTTATCCAACATTTTACCATTCTTCTTATTACCTTTGAAAATAAACTCTCAGATTATTCTTTTATATCTCACAAATCACTATTTAATCAAAATAGTTTATGGTACTAATGGACATTATAAAGACTTTCTTTAGCTGCCCATTTAGGTTCTAACGTCTCGGATTTCGAGCCCCTTCGTATGGAATAATTACTTATGTCACTTCAATGGCTTCCTATAGTGCACTTTCTTTACATTCATTATTCATTTTGATACTTCACAGATTCCTTTCAACCCAAGTCTCACATTTCGCTTTAATAGGATCTAATTGGGAGCTATTATCTTAAAATCTGTGATATTAGATATTATTTTATAAGCCGTAGCGTGCATAATCACGCAGGAGAAAATACAATGTTTAACACTATTGTTTTTTACAAAAAGTGTTTAAATTATTATTTAATGTTTTGTAACGTTTGTTTATTTCATGTTTAATTTCATTATCGTTTAACTTTTTTTTCATTTGGTAAGTAATTGTAATCATGTTTAAAAATTTGCTTGTTTGAAGTATTTATGAGACCCAAATGGGAATTATGTTTTATCCTGTATAGATCCATTTATATATTTGTGCTCTATGTTTAACCAAATAACTGTCAACAGCCTACATTATCTATCGACAATAAATAATTACACATCATTTGCAATTAGTTACCCACAGAGTACAATATATTCCTTACTATTGACGGATTTCACAATTTATCTTTTGCTTTCTAGTTTCAAAGGAAATTGTTATATTTTTATCATTTCTTATAGTCGGGTATTACAATTAATACAGTAATACTCAATCCTGCAGTTTTACCTCTTTCCAAAGTGAACCATCAAAATGTATAACAAACAAAAAAACCTTAAAATTAGAAAATAGTTTTAAATCCATAAAACCTAATTCTCACGAGATGTTTAATTTCGTCTTATAGTATATGTTTCGACTACAATATTGACGTAATCAGTGACTCGTTGGAGTGTTAAATAAATGATTAATACACTGGCGGAACAGTATGATTTGATAAACAAATACAATATTTTTTTATGTTATGTGATAATAATATCAGATATGCAGAAACGTGTAAGAAGATCTTAATAATCTAGTGAAAAACCTAAATATTAGAATTTTTTTGTTATTAATTGGATATTACTAAATAGTCTAAATGTAGAAAAGAAACTACATCCATGTGCATGTGAACATATAAAGGGATAGATAATTGTACAAAGTTTTCATACATAATTCCTGAAACAGAAGTACACGAGCATGCATTGGTGCATGTACTTCAATTATCACTTAACATTACCACACGTTACTTCTTCTACCTAGAAATTATTCACATATTATTGAAATTAGCTACCCTCTGAAGGATATAAACTCGGTAAATGTTTGTTATAACTTTGTATTAGGGCTGAATACTGTGTTTTAGCTTAAACTAGCTGATGACATAATAATTCATGCAACATCTGATTTCAGGTTATAGGTTACAATGTAGAACAACTCTTTAACTAGGCAAGTAACGTAACATTATTTATAGCACGGTATTACCTCAAAATATTTATATACAATATGTTTTATGAGTTGGTAATCGTATTCATTTGTATTTCAATAAATCTGAATTAATTTATACTTATGATAATGTACTACATTTCCGCTAGGAATGATATTGTATTTCAACTATCATAATTATCTGTCAAGTATATCTGCCTTGTATACTTATGAACTGCTCTAGCGTAGAAATTAGAAGAAGATCCTAACTAATGGAGGTTATCAGAAACTCGTCAACCTATAATGTGACAATGCTAGAATTGCTAGATAATTATGATACTAAAAGTAGAAGATAGAATAATTTTAACTTAATAATAATGAATTATATATTTGTATTGTAATTTTGAAATAAATCTAATCTAGGCGCTACAGACACTTTTTAGGAATAACTTTAAATTAATTAAATCATTATTATTTTTAATCACTCAATTTTTTAAAATCGAATACAGTTTCTTCTGTAATACATTGTTGTTATAATTATTAACTACATTCCACTGACCAATCACCAGTACCAATGACTGTCACTTTACAAATGAACTATTCACTTCTGTTAAACGGTCCCACTCACTGCCACTCTACAAATGAACTATTCACTTCTGTCATACAGTCCCACTGACTATCACTCTAGAAATGAACTCTTCATTTCTGTCATACAGTCCCACTGACTATCACTCTAGAAATGAACTCTTCATTTCTGTCATACAGTCCCACTGACTATCACTCTAGAAATGAACTCTTCATTTCTGTCATACAGTCCCACTGACTATCACTCTAAAAATAAACAATTAATTTCTGTCAACCATTCATACTGGCAGTTGCTCTACAAATGGACTATTCACTTCTGTCAACCACTCCCAATCACTGCCACTCTAAAAATGAACTCTTCACTTCTATCATACAGTCCCACTCCCTGCGACTCTAAAAATAAACTATTCATTTCTGTCATACAGTCCCACTCACTGTCACTCTACAAATGAACTATTCCATCCTGTCAACCAGCTCCACTCACTGCCTTTCTACAAATGAAATATTCATGTCTGTCAACCGGACCCACTAACAGTCACTCTACAATTGAACTATTCACTTCAGTGGCTGACACTCTACAATTAAAGTACTCACATCTGTCAATAGACCCACTGATTGTTACTCTACAAATGAACTATTCACTCCTATCAACTAACGCACTGACTGTCTCTCTAAAAATGAACTATTCACTCCTATCAACTAACGCACTGACTGTCTCTCTACAAATGATCTATTTACTTTTCTCAACCAGTCCCTCTCTCTGTCACTCTACAAATGAAGTACTCACTTCTGTCAACCAGTCCCACTGACTAACATTCTACAAACGAAGTAATTGCATGTGTCAACCACTCCCACTGACTGTAGCTCTAGATAAGAAGTATTAGAATCTGTCAACCAGTTATACTGTCATATTGTATTTGTATGACGATTATGGCAAAATTAACGTCGTTTAGTCATTGTATTTATAACCTTGTATAATCATATGTAAATAAAGTTATCACTTCAAAGAGATTTAACATGGTTTAATTTTCTAAACGTTTTACAGGATATAAATATCAATCAAAGATTTTCTTTTTAATCTCCTAATGTGCCTCTCTACCATCAGCCTTTGTAAGGGGAAAATCCTGGTTTATCTTATGATTTCAACAAGACTTGACTTATCTTTCTGCCGAAGAAATAAATACCATTCTTAACGAGTAAACATGCAAGAGTATACATGGTCTGAAAATGTTTATTCTGTATTTTAGCAAATTTTTCTAGGAAAGTAATTTAAAACTAGATCCAATTTTAAAGAGTATAGACAAATAACATCACGAATACAGAAAACTGGCTTAAGTATTCCCTAGACATAATTTTAAATGGTGTTCCCGGCAACAACATATGTTGCCTGTTTAGTATTAAAAACACTGTGCGCGAGAAGGAATGAACTGTTCTGCTATGAATAATGTATAAATTTTTATTTAACACGAAGGCAATGTAAATCCTTCATTATTTTAATTTACTATTTACAACGCTTCTTAGAAATGAAACATTTATTATAGCTGTGTAGATTAAAATTTAAAATGTTTAATTAACTTCATTATTTCCAACTTCTACCTGAGACTTATCGTTGAACAATCCTATACTAGTTTATATTTATACAGAATAACATATATAAATATTTTTACAAACATTAGGTCCTTTAGTGTTTATTCATTAATCTAATCAATGTTAAATTTAATTCAAGGTATTCTTTTAGATTAAAATTAGTGACAGTGTAAAATATTCAGTCGTTGAAACTACGTTTGCAAGATATTGTTTTTGTACTCTATTGTATCACAAGGGAGGTTGTGCAGTATAATACAGAATACAATTTAGAGTTGCAAGGAATCCATTATCCAGGAGGCAGTGAAAATATTTCTCAAATTTTTTTGAAAATTCTGAATTTAGTATCTGAATATATAGACTTTACAACTGAGTCAGGATTTCCATTCAATGTGAAATTGGTAGGAAGTACGCGACAATAATTATTGAATCGCTTATTCAAATTTTAATGCTAAAAACGTGTTATTGTCTTAAATAAATTTTATCTACATAATAAAAGTAGAATAAAATTCGGCTGGCTTACCATTTTACAATCATAATTAAGAACCTGTCCCTTTATTTTTATTTTGGCAACAATTATTGGCCCCAATGAACAACAATCGGTATATACATATTGAGGTTTAGAAAAAAACAAAACCCTAAACTGGTTTTTTAGACATCGGATATTAAAACCAGAGCTATTGTATAGATATAAAATTCGTTAATTAGCTTCTGTATGATATATTGTGGTTCCAGAAACAATGGTTTATTATTATTAATTAATATTAACTACCAAAAATACATAATTTTTTTAGAAATAACTTGAAGAAGAGTTTACATTTTTAAATATAGCCTCTACAAATAGTTCTTATACTCGTATAATTAACGTTTGCTATGACTTAGATTGTTTTTGTTTAATAAGTCTGCTATAAGTTTAAGATAAACATTTAATTTTTTTAGTTTAATGTGTTAGCATAGGTAGTAAATAAATAATAATGACCATCAACACACAAGAAATATTTTATCTTTTTCTCGCGTTTCAAAATCAAAGATTCATTACCCAGTATACACAGTTATATTCTATTGTCTGTGTAAATTCACTCACTAACATTTTCACTGAGTGGCGTCAGTAAATCAATCATTTATTTTTTTAAGAAAATCATACAAAATATAAAGGACCTGCAAATAATAAAAATATGAAAATAAACTTTACTCATGGTAATTTGGTAATAGTTAGGAAAAACACATTATTAATAAATAAATTTAAAAAATGTTTTCTCTAATCTATGAGTTCTATTTTAATAGCAGACCATTAATGGTAACACGTGTTCGACAAAATTGCCAAAGTTTTGAGGAGGGGTAACAAACTTAGTTTTGGCACTCTTATGGTGCTCTCTTTTGCGTGTATAGCTTAATCGTTTACTTTACTAGAAATGCACCATTTAAGAAGATTTAATAAATTCGAGTTCAAATCAAAATAACTAAGCAGCAAACTAAGTGCAAACTGATGTATGCAGAGCTTTCACACGAACAATTTTGGATATGAATTTGTCTTAGAACAGAACCATTTATTAAGTTACTTAATTACGTCACAGAATGGAATAAATCAAAATAATATATAAAGCCTATGCATACATGTACTTGTATTTATAGTGCGGAGTACGTAACCGTGCACTTGGACTTGAGAGATCGCAAGAAATTTATTGTGTACTATTACTTCTGAAAACGTGTTACATATTCAGAATGTTTAATACATCATCAACTTCGGCATCCAAAATGGCTACACATATTTCAAGATTGTTTTTTCATAGCTAATTTATCATAGAATTTATTTAATATCGACCTCCTCATGCAAGTCAGTGTTTTGACAGTCCTGATCATGTTTTTATTAAAGTATTTAAATTACCCTATACCTCCCGTCTTGACTACTGCAATCTCTCAAGGTCAAGTGCACAGTTAAATGACTCCGACTATACTATAATTACTAAGATTTAAACTGTGTGTTTTTCTATAAAAAATCTTATGCTACTCATAATTGTAGCAATATAAAGGTTATACAATTATAAACATTTTACAAACTGACTACAAGCTGAGTATAGATAGGAGAAGCGTAATATTTAGCAAGAATTCGAACTAAATTCCTTTACTATTAACGTAAATAAGTTGTTTCAATTACTTTGTTGTAATATAATAAAATTAAATTCCGGAGATTACTCCTTTTAACTTATCAGAGACAACATAAACTTTCACAATCACACATCCATACACAATAACATAGACATCATTCACAGAATTAAAGACATCCACATACCACACAACTCCACCATTGCCTCATTCGACATATAAAACCTATACACTAATACCAATAGAACAAACACGCAACATACTACAAAATATGTTCACAGCAAACAACACTCCACATAAACTCATACATGAAATCATCACACTCACCAAACTCATCACATCACACAACTACTTCACATATAAACACAAATTCTACACACAGAAAGACGGCCTCCCTATGGGTTCCCCCATCTCAGGCATCCTAGCAGAAATATTCCTAAACCATATCGAACAACAATACATTCTACAGAGCAATAATCACACACATAAAATAATATATTACCATAGATATGTAGATGACATTTCAATATTATACAACGCCAAATCAAACAACTACACAATTACATTAATACCATACACCAAAACTTCACATTTACCTTCGATTTGAAGAAAATAAAAAATAAACTTTCTAGACCTTGCCATCACCAAACACAACACCAGACATAATTTCAAAATATACAGAAAACCTACAACTACCGATATTGTCATACATAATATATCTAATCACCCCACACCACACAAACACTCTGCATTTATTCATATGTTACACCGCCTAATCAATATACCTATGCTACAGAAAGACTACGGCGAAGAAGTTAATACCATAAAATACATCGATCAACAAAACGACTACTAACACACACTCATAGACAACATACTCAGGAAAATTAAACATAAAACACCTTCAAACGCAGACAAACCACACACAAAACAACAAATACATAACCCTCACCTACCACTACTAAAATACACAAGAAATAGCTTCCACATTCAAAAAACCCCATTACCAAATATCCTACAAAACAACAAACACTCTAAGAAAACATATACAACCTTTTCAAAAAGTAACTGATAAATACACACTCTCAGGTATTTACAAATTAACTTGTAACGATTGTCCCAGCTATTACATCGGCCAAACCGGCAGGTCATTTTATACATGCTTCGAAGTACACATTACCCAAAAAAACAAACAAACCCTAAATCCAGCTACGAAAAACACCTAAAAAACACACATAACACACACAAGCCATTTTACACACTAATTTAATAGTTCTACACACATTAAAACAAAATAAAAACTAACAACCTTAGAAAAATATGAAATATACAAACACTACACAACAGATAAAGAAAAAGTATTAAAAGATCACAAACACTTTGAAGCCAACAGCCTTTTCTACTATATGACATACAGACAAAACAACCCACCCCATTCCACAGTTATAAATCCATTAGCGTTAGAGTCTTTACACCTAACCGATGCCGCCAGTAGAGGGTTAGCTTCGTAAAAGGAAAGAATGTTTTGAAACGCGTCAGTAAAAAAGCAATTACGTATTCACTTAGTTGAGTATTTTAAAATTAGTTTAATCAGTGAACTCAAGATGACTATATCAAGCAAGTTAAAAAACTAAACATTCCAGTGTCATTGTATATAGTTGTCTATTTTTTAAAAGTTTATGAAGCATTTCACCTGCTTTTGGATTCATTTTCCTCAGATGTTTTATAATTCGGAAAAATTGAACATTTTAGGTTTAAAATTAAAATAAAAACGTTTTTGTATTGTAGGGCAGAGTCGTTGTTTTCCACCGACCGTCCCAGCGAGATGTTCGTTAGGGTGAGTCGAGTTCGAAAAGTACCCAAATCCCCTGGGTATCACGGAACTACTATAATTATGAACGTGGCCTAATTTTTAAACGGAAAATATTACATAATAATTTAAATTTAGGAAGAAAAAATTTGAGAAATGTTCAAGACATACCTTTAAAATTAACCAATCAACTATTATTAGCTTGAATCCTTTTTTTTACCACGTGACCCTGTTTTCAATCATCACTTTTAACCCATTTTTAAAGGTTTTAAATGTGTTGTTTGATATAAGATACCTTTCAATCATCAAGAGTGTAAGATGTTTATGTTCCGTTTAGATTTACTTTATTTGTTATTTACTGCTATGGAATACTTCAGAAAATACGTAATAAACCTTTGTCCTTTTGCTATAACTAACTCCCCCTAATACAGTCTAATTTATAATGTTCCGATCGACTTTATGTCGTTCTTTAAAATTAAAATCTTTTGACCTAAGTATAAGCACGATCTAGACACGTCAACACACAGTTTGATTATATTATGTATCCAACTCGTATATAAAGTTAGTTTATGATATTAAAACAATTATTTTGAAATCATTCTATTTATAACAATTATTTTGAAATCATTCTATTTGTAATTTGAAACAATAATCATGTAAAATTTTGTTGTCGAACATCAAACCGCTACAAATTATTCCTATTACCGTACGTACCTAAAGCTTGTGTAAAGTTAATTTACAGAAACAAAGCACATATTATAAAACCGTTTTATGATGTAAATTGAACTGTAAAACGGTTAATTTTTGGCAATAATTTAGGATGTTGGGTAAATATTTCTCTATTTTAACTAACGTAAAATCAACCAAAATTTTAAAAAAAACTTGTTTCTGAGAAAATCATAGGGCAGGGTTTAGGCAGGGATTTTTAAATACTATACTAGTAACCAATCAAATCCTTCTATTTCAATTGTGTGCAGGAGGTGGTTTTGAACCAACCTTGACAAATCCTGAGAATCTGGCTGTTCTGATCTAGCTTTGGGAGAAGGAGGCTTTGGGTTGCAGTTTTAGATAGCTTATTTAAACTTTTAATGGTGTAATATCAATAGCATTTGTGTTTGTGAAACTAAGAAATAGTTTTGAATTTTATAGTTTTGTAAGTGTGACTATGCTAAAAGAGTAAGCCTTGTGAGGTTTCGATATTGTTAACAAGCTAGGGTTTAAGTGATTGCCAAGATGTGTTCTACATTAATTTTTTTGTAAGTAATTTGATAAAATCAGTAAATATATGAAAACTACCAGTACGCATCTTGACTAAACGTTGTCTAATAATTTGTAGAAAATGTAATTTAATTTTGAATAAAGTAGTATTGTCAAAAAGATTTAAAAAGTAATATTTTAAACTTTTTTTATTAATTTTTTTTTTTGAAAATTGAAACGAGAACTTTAATGTAACTTTTCTTTCTTCAAAACAATTTGGATAGACAGCGAGTCTGCCTAAGTCAAATTGTAAGATACAATTTGTAATGCAAACAATTGAAACGGTAAGGTTTTTTACAGTAGAAATATTATTTCGTATGTGAATAAAGGTTTTTAAAGAAATACAAATATTAACCGTGGGACTTCAGAAATTATTTTTTTTACTATCTCAAAAAATGTAATTAGTAGTCACTTTTAAGTAATAAATATTTTGTTATTAATTGTAGCTCTATGTTAAACAGTTTCAAACTAAAAAAAACATTTGTTTTGTTTGTTTGTTTGTTTAAAGACGGTTAATGCAATGCAATTTAAATTTTCTCACTTTGATTAAGTTTGGGTTGTAGAGTGCGCTAGTGACGCGTTGCCTGCAGCGTAAATTCGTTGCAATTTAAATGCAGACGAGGTGTATTTTAAAAGTGTTTAATTTGTTTCAACCAATCCAGTGCAAGAGTTTAATTAAAAACTATTCCTTTTGCAACACCATCAAATGACTATTTACCTTTAAAATTACAAAGTTTTCGCGACTGTTGACCAGCTTTCTCTCAACTTAAAGAAACATATTTATTTTAAATTAATCAAATGATGAATAAAAATGTTTTTTATAAAATATTTTCCTGTATGTATAAGGTAAGAAAATGTTTAACCGTTTCAAGTATGATGTTTGATATAAATAGGCCCAAACATAATGCACTTTCTAGTCTTGCAAAAGGACATGAATTAGAAGGGCTGTCCTTGAGAATTCATTAAGACGGATTATTTTTAATATAAAAGTGATATCTTGGATAAATAGAAGTTCTTTCGACAAATATGAAATCAACGACTACTTTAACAATGAAATTAAACTTTTTGAGAAACCTTTCCTCCCGTTTCTCAATTTAAATACACTCCATACGAGTTACACAACATATTAAATGTTAATAAATGTATATATTATAACATAAATTCCCTTGGGCTTTATCTATGTTATTTCAAGTTTGTTAATTTAATTGTTATAGATTAATTAATTTGTTTTAAAGTGTTGGGCGCCAGTTTACCTATTGTTCGACTGAAGTTCTAATTAAACAATTTGCTTATATTGTATAATTTTAAATTATGCTTCTTATTACTATGCCTACCTTTATTTTTATTATTTTGATTCCTTTTTCTTTATAAGATTTCAACCAAATTACTTAATTAGAGTAGGCCTTACAAAGAAATACAAGACGTTTTAGTTATAACAATTGCTTTAATATTTTAGAACATTATTAATTCCTGTTGCCAGTTAAATACAAAGTATACATGTTAAATCTACATTTAATTACAAATTATTTCAGACTATAATGTCGAACCAAAATCTTATACGGTAAACAACCTGTTATTTATTTCATTCATTTTATTTATTATTATTTAAATTTGACCAGCTAATAAATTAAAGACTTTTGGGGCGTGTTTAGGTTCTTGCCTTATGAAATTACTTTTTTCTTTTGAAATTTAGAGTTACTTGTATATTAGAAAATTTGTTTTATTGACCAGAAATTTATAATTGTTTAAATTAGTTTTTAATTAAAGTTTTTACTTAAGTGCAGTGACGTTCTTTCCTTTTTTTCGTTAACCCTTGGCATTAGTTCGACGATTTTTTGCAACACTTCACTCACAATTGGTATCTGGTACTCTGACTCAAGGATACCTTTATTATGCAATGATTATAAATTTAATAAATTAACTATACACCAACTTCTTAACACCACATTTATCGATAATTAAATTACTTATATTTCTTTTAAACAATTTCACACACTTTCTTCAGGAACATCCACACACGTCCATCTACTTTTTTGGTCGGAAAAAGACTGCCTCTCTTTTTCTGCACTTGAATTTGTTTACCGCGTATTTCCCCTTCTCGTTCATTTTCTACCCAATGAAAAACATCTATCTTGGCTTCCACCAATCAAATTTGAAATTCGTACGTTATACTTTTTTTTTAAACTATCCGTTATTTTTGAAAGTGTACGTGACACATCTGTCGTTCTCTCCCGTCCCTTTCAACTTTCTAAAACCTAACAAAAAACTCTACCCTAGTTCTCTAAGGGTTTTACAAATTGTTTATTGCCTTAAATATTTTTTTTTTTAAACTTTTTTTTTTTTTTTTTTTTTTGTTTAATGTATTCCTTTGTCGGCTTTTACTAAGTCAACTTTTGGAAGTATTGTTTACTGTTAATGTTTAGTTTTTATTATTATTATTGTTATTTTTTTTTCAATATTTATAAATTTAATATTATAATTTGTCCCCAACAAAAAGTTTCTGTGATTATAAATCAAAACAATTCTATTATTTGCTTTTTTTTTTTTGATTTAAATGAATGAAAACTTTTTGTTTAAACCCTTTTTTAAATTTTTAAATAAATTAATCTAGACATATTTACTAACTTATTCTAATTTCTTAAAACACTAATGACATGAAACTCAAACTGCTACAACTCTATTGCTGTTACTAATCTACCCATAAAGTCCCTTTTCATTGTCTCTTACACAAAGGCTCCTTCTTAGCTACCTGTTTCTTATTGTTTCTTTCCGCAACAGAAACCTTTTTTTTCAAAGTCCTTCTACTGCTGACCCTCAACATTTCTGTCTCCTTAAATATTTACAACCTTACTTACACATGTCTATTTCTAAACAAAATATATAACAGTTTATTATAGTTAATAGTCTAACAGATTTTATTGGAGTTTATTTAATTCTAATCCACTATTTCTGATTTGATATATTTTTTTAAATTTCTAACATTAAATTTTCCTTTTACAACATGGTTTTCTAGAGTGGCAACTAGGTAGCTAGACTTCCCATATTTTTCAATTACCCTATATGGTCCCTTGAATAATTCTAAAAATTTCCCGTATATCCCCTTTTCCACATTAGATGTATTTAGCTTCCTGATCAACACTAAATCTCCTACTTCATATTCAGTTAACTGGTTTTCTTGATTAAACTTCTTGGCACAGTTTTCCCTTTTCTTTTTCATTCGTAAATAAATTTCGGCGGTGTCGACGATTTTTTCACTTTCTTTCTCTGGCATTTTTATAAATTCGTCCCATATTCTTTTCGGTTTTCTTCCAAATTGTGCTTCATGTGGAGTAACCCTAATTGTTTCTTGAAAGGTTTCGTTGATTATTGTTTGTACGTCCTCCAATAGTAATTCCCAATTTCTATGATTTTCTTTTAATAATATTCTGAAAAGTTGATTCAGTTGTCTCATGGTTCTCTCAGCTCTGTTACTTTGTGGATTCCTCACCGAAGTGTTTAGTGTTTTTATTTGAATTCGTCGGAGTTCCTCTTTCCATTTTCTTGCAGTAAATTGCGTTCCATTATCCGTGATAATAGCCTGCGGTTTTCCATATCTATTGCAGTAATCTTGCAATCTCCTTAGTGTAATAGTCGTTGTAGGTCTATTGACTTTATAAAGCTGTACGTATTTAGTGAATACGTCAATGATAACCAAAATATATTTTGCACCACTTTTTCCTTTTGGTAAAGGACCACAGTAATCCATAGATAACAATTCTCCTTTGTTTTTTGGTATGATACAATCCATTTCCCCAACTCTATGTCGTATGTCATGTTTGCATTTCTGGCATATTTCACATGATTTGACTATTTGTTCGATGTCCTTACTTAGATGATCCGCTGCGAAATCTTCTTTAAATGTTTGATAACTCTTGTTAATACCTAAATGGCCAAAGTGAGTATGTATTTCCGTGATTAGATTCCTTTTGATATTGTCTGGTATGTATAACTTGAAATGACCTTTATCTCGACGATATAACTTGCCTTCCCATAATTTGTAATGCTGGTGTAATTTGTCCGATGAATTCCTTAATTTATTAACTATAAGTTTTGTTTTATGGTCTTTGTCTTGAAATGTCTGTATATGTATCAACATATCCAAAACTTTGTGGTCAAATTTATTACGTATTGTTGCAATTTGAATGAAATTACTGTCTTGATTTATTTCTATGTTGTCTTCACCAGGGGGTCTGCTTAATGAGTCGGCTACAATATTATCTTTTCCGTTGCAATGTTTTATTTCAAAGTTATACTCCTGTATAAGTAACATCCAGCGGGTCATACGAGAGTTTAACAGTTTACAGTTGTTAATGTATGATAGTGCCTTATTATCTGTAATCACCGTCAAAGGGTTCCCCAACACAAAACATCTGAATTTTTTGAGATTATGCACAATAATCAGAAGCTCATTCTCTGTCGTACTGTAGTTCAGTTCAGCTCCTTTAAATGTTCTACTTGTGTACCCAATCACGGCAATACGTTCTTCTTCATCATATTGGAATAATTGTCCGCCTAAAGCATATCCACTCGCGTCACAATGCAGATAATACTGTTTATTTAGTATTGGATGTGCTAACATGACCCGGTCTAAAAATATCCTCTTTATTTGTATAAAGCTATCTTCTTGTTCTTTAGACCATTTGAACCTACATCCCTTCTTCAACAGTTGTTGTAATGGTGCGGTAATTGATGCGCTGTCCTTTACAAAACGGTGATAGAAATTTATGAGCCCAAGAAATCCTTTTATTTGTCTCGAATTTCTAGGCCTTGGAAATTGGTTTATGGCTCTGACCTTTTCTTCACTTGGCTGAATTCCTTCCACTTTTAAAGTGTGTCCTAAATATTCAAGCTCTCTTCTACAAAACTGCGACTTATTGAAATTGACAGTTACGTTTGCATCTTTAATAATCTTAAAAATTATCTCTAGTTGTTCTAGGTGTTCATCGAATGATTTAGACAAACATAAAATGTCATCAACGTAAATAATCAAAAATTTCCTTGCTTCCTTTGTTAGTATGGAATCTAAACTCCTTGTAAGACTAGCTAGACTAGAGCTTAATCCAAATGGTACCGTTTTGAAACGATAACACAGTCCATTATGTAGGAATCCCGTAAAGTCCCTGCAGTTGGTTTTTAATGGGATTTGCCAAAAGCTACTGGTCAAATCGATAGAAGACATAACTTTATAACCACTACATTTTGTCAGTAGATCTTGAATCGGTAAGTTTCCTTCATAGTCTGTTAACGATCTCTTATTAATTTCTCTAGCATCTAAGCAGATCCTGACTGTGCCATCCTTTTTAAACACAGGTACTATTCTGTTTACGTATGGACTATTGGCTCTTTCTATAATATTTAATTTCAGCATCCTTTCTATTTCAGTGTTGACTGCCTCCCTAAATTTAATTGCCACAGGCCAACTATTTTGCTTGTATGGTCTCGTATCAGTTACGGTGAATTCATGCTCATAGGTAGTAATTAACCCTAGTTGCTCACTAAAAATTTGTTCATACTTATAGATAATCTCTATTAACTTCTTCGTTTGGTCGGGTTTTATATTCTCTAATTCCAACATTTTTTTTTCTATTATTCCTAATCTTTCCTCCTTATAGTTCATTATGACATTACAATCCAATTTTGTTTCTTCATTATTATAAAACTTAATTATTTTTTTTTCTTTCTTTAATCGATCATTACATTTGGCATTAAATTCGACTGTTCTCTCTACAAAATCGATAATAGTTTCATTTTTTATTAAAAAATTTATGCCTAATATGCAAGTTTTAATCACACCTGGCACAATTATGAAATGTGTTTCCACTTTATATTTCCCTATCCCTACAGTAGTTACTATTTGATTTTTTATAGCTTTAGACTTCTGACCCAACGCTCCCATAACTCTTATGTTTGACATTCTCCAATCTGACGAATTCTCTGTATTTCCGCAATTAGTGTCCTACAGTTGGTTATTTTACTAGAGTTAGGTACCTGGCTAGGGTCAGCGTCCTCGTTTCATGCACTTGTAGAGGGCTTGGGTTGGTAATTTATGACATCACCCTTATGTTGTCTACCCTTGTCCAGCTGTTTACTCCGATAGTCGTTCTGACAATACCCTGTCTCCCGGCTATTTTCGTTATTCCTTAGGTCAGGTCGTTGCTCTCTTGACAAATTCCTGTCCCGACTGCCGTTCGCTTGTCTTTGTAGGTGCAGATAATGAAACTCTGTTACTAGGTCGACAAATTCACCATTAGTTTTAATTCCCCTCGTCACCAGTGCAATCGCCATGTTAGGATCAAAATGTTTGGCTAGTTTACGTATAATTAGATCATCTGGAAGTCTCGGTTCGAGTCCTTTAAACCATAATAAATTTCGTTCTACATATTCTACCATGTTCAACTGCCCCCTGTAATTATATTTTCCAAACTCCAACTCATCCCGAACACGCCCCTGTATTAATTCACTCCAGAATTTTTGTTTAAATGCAAAGATAAAATCCCCGAACTGTTTAAAGCTTTCTGAATGTAATCTAAACCAATTGGCAGCTGGCCCGCATAGATGTTGCATTATCCATTTTAAACCTGTTCTCTGGTAATACTTTTCATGTAACCCCATAAGCTCTTTAAGAAATGCCATAGGTATTCTTTCATCTCCCGAAAACATTATATTCGTGTTTATTGGTGTTATAAGATTATTATCTCTTCGGTTTTCTGTCGAATTTATTTGTTTTCTTATCTGTTCAATATTTTCGTCTAATTTTCTCAATTTTGGCTCTAATTCTTTGCTATTATCTGTTATTCTCTTGTCAATTGCCGTTTTCAAAGTTTCTAGGTAACCCGTTTGTCTGTTATATTGCTCTGCGCATGTTTCTTCAATCGTCACGATCTTTCCCTGCGTATTTTGAACTTCACGGTTTATGTTGTCTAATCGGCTATCAATTTTTTGTGCATACTCTTGGTGTAATCCTTGAGTATTTTGGCCTGATACTAATATTTTTTTATCTAGTGTTTCTAGCAAATTGTTTTCGGTTACCATTAACTTGTTATTAAGTGTTGCAATATCTCCCCTCCTGTCTTCCTCCAGTTTCCTTAACTTGTTGTCAAAATTCTCTCCCATTTTTGTGATTTCCTTATTCAAGTCTTCCCTATTCTTTTTTATATTGTCATTTATTTCTATTAATTTATTATCCATGTCTCTTTTATTTTGGACAATATTTTCATTTGTTTTAGTCATGTTATCATCAAGATTCTTTAACTTTTTTAATATTTCCCTCAAAATATCATTGTCTCCTAGTGTTCCTACTGTGATCTCATTATTAGTCAACATGCCTGTTGTGCTCTCTGTCCCCAAAACCCTTATCTCTTCATTCACATTTTCTGTTACTCTCACCACTTCTACGTCTCCGAACCCGTCTTCCGTATGTCTCATCTGTCCTACTTGTGTTTCTTGTGTATTTTGATGTTCCATTTTGAAACTTTTGTCGCGTATTCTTATACTGCGTCTAAGCGTGTAGCTATCTATTTGCCCTCTTACAATATTTTCCTTACTCATCAATTAATATAACAACTTACGCTAGACAATTCTTATTAATACAATAATACACTACTAGGTCTACTGGTCAATACATTTAAATTTTGATGCAATTTCAAAATAGCCCCACGTTGGGCGCCAATTTATAACATAAATTCCCTTGGGCTTTATCTATGTTATTTCAAGTTTGTTAATTTAATTGTTATAGATTAATTAATTTGTTTTAAAGTGTTGGGCGCCAGTTTACCTATTGTTCGACTGAAGTTCTAATTAAACAATTTGCTTATATTGTATAATTTTAAATTATGCTTCTTATTACTATGACCTACCTTTATTTTTATTATTTTGATTCCTTTTTCTTTATAAGATTTCAACCAAATTACTTAATTAGATTAGGCCTTACAAAGAAATACAAGACTTTTTAGTTATAACAATTGCTTTAATATTTTAGAACATTATTAATTCCTGTTGCCAGTTAAATACAAAGTATACATGTTAAATCTACATTTTATTACAAATTATTTCAGACTATAATGTCGAACCAAAATCTTATACGGTAAACAACCTGTTATTTATTTCATTCATTTTATTTATTATTATTTAAATTTGACCAGCTAATAAATTAAAGACTTTTGGGGCGTGTTTAGGTTCTTGCCTTATGAAATTACTTTTTTCTTTTGAAATTTAGAGTTACTTGTATATTAGAAAATTTGTTTTATTGACCAGAAATTTATAATTTTTTAAATTAGTTTTTAATTAAAGTTTTTACTAAAGTGCAGTGACGTTCTTTCCTTTTTTTCGTTAACCCTTGGCATTAGTTCGACGATTTTTTGCAACACTTCACTCACAATTGGTATCTGGTACTCTGACTCAAGGATACCTTTATTATGCAGTAATTATAAATTTAATAAATTAACTATACACCAACTTCTTAACACCACATTTATCGATAATTAAATTACTTATATTTCTTTTAAACAATTTCACACACTTTCTTCAGGAACATCCACACACGTCCATCTACTTTTTTGGTCGGAAAAAGACTGCCTCTCTTTTTCTGCACTTGAATTTGTTTACCGCGTATTTCCCCTTCTCGTTCATTTTCTACCCAATGAAAAACATCTATCTTGGCTTCCACCAATCAAATTTGAAATTCGTACGTTATACTTTTTTTTTTAAACTATCCGTTATTTTTGAAAGTGTACGTGACACATCTGTCGTTCTCTCCCGTCCCTTTCAACTTTCTAAAACCTAACAAAAAACTCTACCCTAGTTCTCTAAGGGTTTTACAAATTGTTTATTGCCTTAAATATTTTTTTTTAAACTTTTTTTTGTTTTTTTGTTTAATGTATTCCTTTGTCGGCTTTTACTAAGTCAACTTTTGGAAGTATTGTTTACTGTTAATGTTTAGTTTTTATTATTATTATTATTATTATTATTATTATTTTTTAATATTTATAAATTTAATATTATAATATGAATATATATATATATATATGCTGATACGTATTCCTTCACGGATGGAAAAATATGATGAATAGTTAATATCTGGAGTACATCCGTTCATTCTGTAGTGCATGAATTCGCAGTTCCGACGTTTCGCTAGAATCTGATCCAGCATTGACGAGGTGAACCCAACAACATTCTCGCTCTTCAACTATTGTTGGGTTCACCTTGTCAATGCTGGATGAGATTCTAGTGAAACGTCGGAACTGCGAATTCATGCACTACAGAATTAACGGATGTACTCCAGATATTAACTATTCATCTGCTATATATATATATATATATATATATATATATACAAATCCTTCATAACAAATGTCCCTAGAAGTATAACTTAAAGGCTGATAAGTTGAACGAGGTCATCAGTAACTTGTTAGATAGTATCCCCTTAATTAAAATTCCATTCACTGTTATTTAGCGTAATAAAAGTGTTTTTGTAGCCTTGTGTAGACATTCGTTCTTAAATATTACAATCCGAAGAAAAACAACATGCGATAGAAGTGTAAATTAAAATTGCATTAAAAAAAATCTACTAATTTTGATTAATTTAAAATGAGTATATTAAAAACCTTTATTTACTTTTATTATATTACGAATAAATGAAAATTAATAAAATTTTATTGTGTAATACAGAACATAAACTACAAATAATGAAGATAGCCGTTACATGAAATCTTAATACACAAATTATTTAAATATGTGGTAGTTGTTATTAAAAAAGTAAATTGGTCTAAAAAAGTATTGAAATATAAACCCTAATTAAGCTCTAAGTGAAGATCAGCAGCTACTACCTTGTTTCGCTCTCGGAAAATTTCGAGAAAATTAGTTAGAGGGGGATATAGAACATTAGAGGGAGACATAGAGAGAACTATGGATTATTGTAAAATTCCGAGGTGATGACGTCACGTGCATTCTCATGCAGATTTGTTACATTATGCCTTATATAAACCTATATGTTATTCATGCAATATCCTATTAGTAAAAGAATTAGATATCTTTAAACTGAACTTAGCTAAGCACTTATTGTGGACTTTAGTTAAATCTAGCAGACAAAAGTTGAACTAAGAATGCACGGTGTAATACTACTTTCATAAAAGCCCACGAAATGTTTTATCTCAAGATTTCTATGTACAATTTGTTTCAAATACATGAATATAAAATGATGAGTCAAAACAATTAAATCTATTGTTTCCTTGTTTAAACACGGGCAATTATGTTTAAAAATATATGTAAATTTCTGATATTTCATTTACTCTAGGAACCTATCGAAATTACTTTTATTTAAAGTTTAAAATTCTTTTAAAATGAGTGATTTGTTGCCGAATGACATTTTACTGTCTTAAACATCTTTATGCATTCCTGACTAATTTTATAAAGGCCCGAACACCAATAAATCTGTATGCAAAAATTTCAGAATATAATATAATAATTTTTATAAACTCGAAACACATAGCTTATTCAAACCTGACACCACACAATCCATCAGGTATAAATGCTAGTATATAATTAATCCTAAAGGTAGCCTCTATGCTTACAATATTCACTTCCGTAGCGATTTCCATTTATTGCATAATAACAGCATCATAAAACAATAAGTAATTGCAGCCTTTACTATTATACGTGCATAATGAAATAGACGACCCCTTTGGTATCTAACACTACAGCAAGAGCAAATGGCATAGCATATTATCGATAGGTACTAAGTAGACAGAGTGAACATCGATTGCAGTGTAAGCGGTAATATGGTGAATATCATTATACAAGGTGTTTACGCATCTATGATGTACCCTACATTAAAGTGTACATGAATACGTATTGCCTTAGCAGCAAATATAAGCAACGGAAGTACTAATCGCATAGCTTAACTTGTAATATAATAAGTTGTTCTGTCTTCATATTGTACTCTTTTGTATTCAGGTATTTAAGTCGAATTTAGCTGTAAAAACAATTTGTTGTATTGTTTATAAATAAATTAATTTTCTTCAGCATAAAAGTCATTTTTTACTCTTGTTCCATGAGATTCTTTCATGCAACTGGTGTGGAAGTTAGTACTATAAAAATATAAATTGTATCTTCGCCTAGTATCTTTGCTAGTATATCGTTTCTTACAACGGGCGGAAACTTACAAGTCACCAGATCAATCTGAAAATGAGCTACATCTCAGGAAATTTTATTTATAATTAAGTAAATAATTTGCAACTCTTGCATGTCTTAAATATGAGGTCTGACACAAGCAATTTGTAGGCCCTAATATTATATTGTTTATAAAAACATTTATTACTTTTATAATACGAATTGTTTAGATGTTCCTGGTAAATTCATTTTCTAATCTGCCTGACTAGCTCTACTATCTGGAAGTCTTCTTTTTTAAATCCTATTTTATTTAAAAAGCAATACAACTCACTAAAATTTTAATAAACAGTCTGTCTGAACTTAAGTATGCGGATGTAACGTCAAGTATGGGTTTCAAACTTCAAGTATGGGGCTTTAACTACAATTATTAGGCTGTAACTTAAATTATCTGCCTGTAATTTCAATTATAGAAGATAACTTCAAGTATATTGGGTTTGAACTTCAAGTATGCTGCTGTAACTTCAAGTATGGGGCTTTGACTATAAATCTAAGTTGTAAATCCAAGTATGGGGATTAAACTTTAAGTACTGGGCTTTAATTTAACATATGTGGCTGTAACTTCAAGTATACGGCTGTAACTACAAGTATGCTGCTGTAACTAGAAGTCTAAGTTGTAAATCCAAGTATCGAGATTAAACTTTAAGTACTGGGCTTTAACTTAACATATGTGGCTGTAACTTCAAGTATGGGGTTTTGACTTCAAATATGCGAGTGTAACTTCAAGTATACGGCTGTAACTTCAAGTATGTGGCTGTAACTACAAGTCTAAGTTGTAATCCAAGTATGGGGATTAAACTTTAAGTACTGGGCTTTAACTTAACATATGTGGCTGTAACTTCAAGTATGGAGTTTTGACTTCAAGTATGCGGGTAAAACTTCAAGTATACAGCTGTAACTTCAAGTATGCGTCTGTAACTACAAGTCTAAGTTGTAAATCCAAGTATGGGGATTAAACTTTAAGTACTAGGCTTTAACTTAACATATGTGGCTGTAACTTTAGGTATGGAGTTTTAAATTCAAGTATGGGAGTTCAAATTCAATTATGAGGATGTATTTTTAAGTATGGGGAAGTAGGGGGTTTTACATAAATTATGAGTATTAACTTTAAGTATGGGGTTTTAACGTCAAGTATACGTTGTAAAATTAGTAAGGAGATCGCAATGACCAATTGAAGCGATAATATTATAGAATATGGGAGCAAGCCAAGGTGCCTAGCATTAACATTAGTTTAACTCAATGAAAAAAATATAAGCAAATATAGGGAAAAGGAATGTAAGCAGACTTATTTAGTTCTAAAGTAGACAAACTGTGAGCAATAAAACGTATTAGAAACAAACATAACCCTTAATTGGCCAAAGCCTAATCGACCGGTGTAAATTTATCGGTAAGAATTTAGATAATGGAACCCGGCCAGAGCACCTATAATTAATTAAATTTGGACTAAATGAAATACAGAATAGTAAATAATAGGACCAAAAGACGGTTGATAGATTACCGTAGACATAGATAGAACAAATTATAATTCGTAAGTGTCAACCTTAAATGACCGGGGCCAATAGGACAGTAATAGTTTAGTTAATGGAAACAGGCCTACACGCATAATATTACATAAATGGTTACTAAATAAAATAAAAAATTGTAAATATAAAAAAATGTAAGTAGAGTAGATTCGGGCTAGATAGAACAAATTGTAATTTTTTAAAATTTACGAAAACAATCATAATGTAAATTTGTATGACCTAAAATTTGGCTCTAAAGTATAAAATTTATAAGATCTTGCTGAGTAATCAGCGCTCCAGTTGTAAATTTATGTGAGAAAAGAACAGTAAATTGAATAAAATTTAAAACAAATATAGACAAATAAAATATTAAAACTAAAGATCATAGACTAAATTTAGACATTGTATTAAATAAAGCCTTTTATAAAAATCGAGAAGAAATAAGTTGAGACAATAGAAGCAGAATGGTGTGGAGATTTTAATTCAACAAACGTAGTTTCCAAGTAAACAGATTTCCCATTGGTGGAAAAATCCATAACGATGGTGTGACTTAGCAATTTTGTCTTTTGGAGAAGATAACTTGAAAGACACCAAAAAGTCGAGACCACGCCACCACAACGAGCAAACGTGTTTTAATAACGAGCAACGTTAAAGTTCAAACGTGTTTTTAAACAACAGTAAATAATGCTTCGATGTGGCACGGTAGTGTAACAACATCACCTAGACCAAGAAAATCCCTAAATGCAGGACTTTAAGATTTGCAAAGACGCCATGCATTCGGAAGACTTAGGAACTTCAAAAAAGAAATAGACAATGCCCAAAAACCAAGTAATTTTGGAAGCTAATTCACCTTTTAGCAGTACAAGGTTATATAAACAATCGATTTTCCTTTTTTAATAAAACTTTATTTCAAAATATATTTATTTCAAGACAAAATAAAGTAAAAATGTAATAGCCTAAAGGAGATAACCCTCTTCTTATCTTACCTAAATTAAATTTTAAATTGAGTTTCCATTCAAGCGCTTGTCTGAAATGGGAAGTAGGGTTTTATTTTGTTATAACAGGTTCAATATGGCGTTATTCTTAAATAACTGATAGAAATTATTTATTTATATCAGATAAATGTTGTAATTATTGAGTTAAAACAAGTTTGTTGTGAAATCCATAGCCTATTGTTACTAAATAGGTTAATCTTAAAATGGTTAAAAAATAAAAAGACTCCGATATATTTGAAATTTTAAATTTGATAAACAAAATTACACGTACAAATAATTACAATAATGGTAATTGTTTGGATGTTAGAATATCTTAGGAATCGTTAGAATTTTTGATATTATCAAAAAGAATAGGGTATATATGTGTAAATAATAATTTACATGTAATAAGGAGAATTTCACACTAGTAACCTGAAACAATTATAGTCTTTAAGTCAAGAGTGTCTCTCAAATACTCCACAATCCCGAAAGGATTTTAAAAGGCTTATAGGAAGCTAATTAGTTTTTTGCAACAAATTCAGGGCTTGGATCTTCTGAGAGGTTTATCCCTTGAGTTACAGGTCTCGAACCAGGTTTCGGAGTCAAGGGGTAAACCTTTCCTTTCTTGCGGACAAAGAGTGGTTAACAAGGTGAGGTGAGTGGAGTAGAGTATATATGCATGTATATATGTGTAAATAACAATTAACATGTAATAAGGAAAATTCTACACTAGTAACCTGAAACAAGATAGGTAGGGTAAGTGTAATTTAAGTTTATATAAAAAAATAAGATGCAAAATCCTCTATATGCACACAAACTAGTTAGTGACAAATAACGATGGTTAATAAAATGTTTATATTTTCAATTAGCTTTGTTTTTCATTTAAGATAAGTCAAAAGTGTCTCTCAAAGATTCCACTATCCCGAAAAGAGCTTAAAAGGCCCATAGGAAGCTAATTAGTTTTTTGTAACAAATTCAGGGCTTGGATCTCATAAGAGGTTTATCCTTGAGTTACAGGTCTCGAACCAGGTTTCGGAGTCAAGAGGTAAACCTTTACTTTCTTGCAGACAAAGAGTGGTTAACAAGGTGAAGTGAGTGGAGTAAAGTAGATGAGTGGGCTGGAGCTTTGATAAAAAAAGGAGTAAGGTAAGGGAAAAAAAGTAACTTTAAGTATGGGGTTTCAACTTCAAATATATAGCTTTTACTATAAGTATGGAGTGTTAATTTCAAGTATAAGGGTTCAAATTCAAGTACGAAGCTGTAATAACTTGATGCTATAATTCAGCATGAAACTCGTATTCAAAAATAATAAAATACGAATTAGCATTCAAACTTCAGTATTACAGAAACGTCGTTATTGGTTTGGCTTTTTAGTATTATTTTTCTGTAACAGGTGTAAAATAGAACAAAATAAATGTCTTTTAAATTTTCCTTCGGTTAGTTTTGATATAAAACCTTTAGGGAGACATCCTACACTTCTGTGAAGTCTATATACCTACTACCATTCCCTATTCTACTAAGAGAAAACTGCTTGATAGCCTAGTTTATTTCAAAATTATCTTATTCAACGAATAAATCATTGTCAAATTAAATATTCTCTGTAGTTAAGTATTACTTAAATATATACCGTTGCAGTAAAGGCTGTGAAAATTGTTTGACCTGAGACCTCTTATTATTCTAACAGAGTATCCAGTGAACAGGCTATGTGAAAACTCCTGGCAATTGTATTATGTCATTTATTTGCAATTATTCAAAGTACTTATTTCCTTATAGCTGCCATACATTCTGCAGCAATTGCGCTTGGGTACCTGTTTGGTCCGGCTAAGACAGTTTTTCTAGTTGACTCTAAGACCACCATCTTGAACCTCTCTGGGAACTCACAGACTGACTGTAGTAGAACCATATACTGTAGAAGACAGTTTTTCTAGTTGACTCTAAGACCACCATCTTGAATCTCTTGGGAACTCACAGACTGACTGTAGTAGAACCATAGACTGTAGAAGAAAACTAAATGCTCTCATAAATGTCGGGTAGGTACCTAATTTTCAGTGGATCCCGAGCCATGTAAATATCACTGGCAATGAAAAGGATAATCAATTAGCCAAGCCGAGAACAGGAATCCCTCACTCCGAGCATCTGAGATCGCTACAGTCCTCAAGGTCCTTAAAGATGTCCACTAAAAAATGAAATATCGTTCGATTAAGGGAACTCTCAGCAGGAAAACGGTAGGAAAGTCTTATGGCGAGGTGACCAATTAACCATAACTTCCCCCGAGCTGTTAGCGTTGCAGCATTCAAATTGAAAACCTGTCATGATTACCTTGCTGCGCACCTCCACCGTATCCATGTGCTACCGACCCTGGAGTGTCCACTGTGTGGTGGTGAACTTATGGATGCCCAACACCTTAATGATGGCACAGCTCTGGACCGGGCCCAGGATTACTGCAGTCCCAGGATTACTTCAGGGAGGCCCATCTCTACTGGTCAGCGCGTCGCCAAATGGTTCAACTGCCAAGAGCGTTCGTTGGCTAGTAAGTAAGTGTTTTATTACAACTATATTCACTGCCCAAGATCGAGGAAAGGTTATTATTCAAATTTGTTTTTGAAGGGGTAAATCGAAATTCTTGTTTCAGGACGAGTTTCGGAAATTAACCATCGTATCATCGGTGGTAGACCAATGAAGGATGCTTCATAACTCTCTTCATGATCTAATTAAAAAATATTCGGACTATTAAAACATTAAAAATAACATTAAAACAATTGGAAATTGGTAAAATCCTAATTTTTTTTAATAGGTAAAATCATAAATATCATACACTTTGGAAATAATATTTAAATGTAGAAGGAAAATATATTTATTGAATATTTTGAAAAAAGTTATCATTCGGAATTCATTGCAATTTGAAACAATTTATTTAGCGCTTTTGGAAATTTTATAATAGTTTTGTTTGCTTTTACAGAAGCCTCAAAGCTAAACCTTTAAATAGGGTAAAACATGTTGCTCGAGTAGAAGTAACTCATAACTTAAATATTTAACCGCAGAGCAGGGAGCTGAGCGAAGTGTTCAGTAATTCAATAATAACTGGAGTTAACTTTAGTGTGTACCGAAAAGGGAGGAGAAATGCTAATTCATTCATGATACGAACGAATCAAACACTTGCACACACACACTCATACACACACACACACTCACACGCGCGCGCACACGCACACACTCACACTCATACACACTCACACACACACACATTGTGGTTATCACCATTTTCTAGTCCGTAATTTATTTTACTAATCTTTTAGAAATGAAGTAATTTTACAAGTTCAGATAAGATAATGTATATTGCTTAACCTTCTACTTACTGATATTCAATTCTTTCTATTAGTTTACACCCTCATGTTCAAATTTCAATCGGTAGATAAATACGTTTGATTCATCCGTTTGAGCAAGGTATGCAATATACCTATTTCCTCCCATTTCGCTTGAAATAAGTGTTATCATATGATTTAATAAGAAAGTGTATTTTATGTTCTAATTTATGTGGTAGAGCAATTGTTTTATCGCATTTGTTTGTTACTTTATTTATATTAATTGTAATTGTATAATAAAGAGTTACTCAAATGAGATTTTTGTTTGAAGATGTGAATAGAATGTTACTTAAAATAATTTTTGTTTGCTACGTGGTTTCGTATCAAGGAATTTTTAATATAGTTCACAATTATTGCTTCCGAATGCATTTAAACTTTTGTCTAATAGAAAATAATAAAGAAGGTGCAGTAGCTATTTTCTTGGCAAGAGTCATAAGCATGGCTATCTTACACACATATGTAAACATAGAGGTATAAAGGAAGAGTTAGGAATACATAGGATTAATGGATGAACATTATAATTTCAAGTGACGGGGCGAGGAAAGAGAAATTTGTGGGTAATTAACTCTTGTGGGATGCCCGTCTGCAAAATAGGGACTTCGTTTGAAATTAGGAACTCATTTCCGGCCAATTAGCTTGCATTTTGTCATACAGTGATTACGTTAGATCAAAATACGACATTGAGAATAAATTAGGATTAAACCTTCAAATTTAGATGTGGAAAAGTATGAAATATCGTTCAATATTTCGATGACAATACAATCGAAAACAATATTTTTTATCGACAATAAAAAAAAGCCTATACATAATAAACAAAATTTATTTTATTGTAACCGATTTTAAGACTATTTGAAATTATCAAATGAAAATTCATATATCCGTGACATAAAATCTATAAAATATTGCACTACCGATTGAAATACAAAAATACAATTTATAATATACTGTACTAAAATAAATTATTACATACTAAATTCAAAGTAAAGTTTTAGAAGAACCGCGTTTGTAACAATTGGAAATTTTTTTTCACCAATTTTTATTTTGTAAACAAGACTAAAGCATAAGTAACCTCTATTATAGCCTATTTATTACCTTTTGGTGGAAAAATACTGTGAATCGTAGGGTACATTTTTCTGAAAACTTAAAATACAAGTATCTTTTCTTGAAATAATGCTTTCTTGATCTTATTAGTCTTTACGACTGACGAAACCTTTTATTTCAAGTTAATGTCTAGTGAGGTTCATATTTATGTGAATTTATGAAAAATATAACGTTTTTATTCGTACCTATCTACTTCCCCACTTTTACAAAATACAGTAATTAATATCGCTAAGGCCTTCATTAATTAAAATCTTAGCGTTTTAAGTGATGGAAATAGTTTTGACTCAGAGAGTTTTTAATTAATTTACGTAAATTATACATTTGACGTTATTTTATTAGGCTCATGTGAAAAAACTTCGAAAGTCCCAATATTCTGAATTCTACAAAATCACAATACTCTTGGATAGAGGAGAAACATTATGCTGATATAATAATATAGGAAAAAACGCTTTTTAAACACAACCTTTATTTAAGTTAAGACTACGTACATTTTGATGACTACGGACAGATGTAGAGATCTTAAAAACACTAGTCAGGCTCTATAATCTACTGCAAACATGAATGGTATTGTAATCTAATGCAAACGTGCCCAGTGTTCTTAAGTAATAGGAACTGGCCAGGTGTAGATATCTAAAACAAACGTGTCAGGTGCTGTAAATTATTGAAAACGTGTCAGGTGCTATAACCTACTGCAAACATGACAGGTATTGTAATCTAATGCAACCATGCCCGGTGTTCTTGTGTAATAGAAACATCCTAGATGTAGAGATCTAAAAAAAACAAGTCAGGTGTTGTCAACGAATGCAAACGTGTCAGGTGCTATAACCTACTGCACACATGACAGGTATTGTAATCTAATGCAACCATGCCCGGTGTTCTTGTGTAATAGAAACATCCTAGATGTAGAGATCTAAAAAAAACAAGTCAGGTGTTGTCAACGAATGCAAACGTGTCAGGTGCTATAACCTACTGCACACATGACAGGTATTGTAATCTAATGCAACCATGTCCGGTGTTCTTGTGTAATAGAAACATCCTAGGTGTAGAGATCTAAAAAAAACAAGTCAGGTGTTTTCAACGAATGCAAACGTGTCAGGTGCTATAACCTACTGCACACATGACAGGTATTGTAATCTAATGCAACCATGTCCGGTGTTCTTGTGTAATAGAAACATCCTAGATGTAGAGATCTAAAACAAACGTGTCAGGTGCTATAACCTACTGCACACATGACAGGTATTGTAATCTAATGCAACCATGTCCGGTGTTCTTGTGTAATAGAAACATCCTAGGTGTAGAGATCTAAAAAAAACAAGTCAGGTGTTGTCAACGAATGCAAACGTGTCAGGTGCTATTACCTACTGCAAAAATGACAGGTATTGTAATCTAATGCAACCATGTCCGGTGTTCTTGTGTAATAGAAACATCCTAGGTGTAGAGATCTAAAACAAACGTGTCAGGTGCTATAACCTACTGCACACATGACAGGTATTGTAATCTAATGCAACCATGTCCGGTGTTCTTGTGTAATAGAAACATCCTAGGTGTAGAGATCTAAAAAAAACAAGTCAGGTGTTGTCAACGAATGCAAACGTGTCAGGTGCTATTACCTACTGCAAACATGACAGGTATTGTAATCTAATGCAACCATGTCCGGTGTTCTAGTGTAATAAAAAACATCCTAGGAGTAGAGATCTAAAAAAAAACAAGTCAGGTGTTGTAAACTAATGCAAACGTGTCAGGTGCTGTAACCTACTGCAAACATGCCAGGTATTGTAATCTATTGCAAACGTGTCTGGTGTTCTAAAGTAATAGATACATCTCGTGTAGAGATCTAAAACAAACTTGTAAGGTGTTGTAAGCTAATGCAAAGGGTTTCAAGCGTTGTCATCTGATGGAAATAGGATAGATGATGTAATCTAATGCAATCGTGTTTGGTGTTCTAAAATAATAGAAACGTCCTAGGTGTTGAGATATAAAACAAACGAGTCAATTGTTGTAAACTAATGTAAACAGATCAGGTATTACCATATATGCTAACGGGATAGTAGATGTAATCTAATGCCAATGGGTCTGCTGCTTTTAGCTAACGAAACCGTGTCAGGTGTTGTAAGCTAATGCAAACGGATCAGGTATTAACATATATGCTAACGGGATAGTTGATGTAATCTAATGCCAATGGGTCTGCTGCTTTTAGCTAACGAAACCGTGTCAGATGTTGTAAGCTAATGCAAACGTGTCAGGTGTTGTAATCTAATGCTAAAGGATCAGGTATTGTAAGCTAAAGCTAACGTGTAAGATGTTTTAGGTTAATTCAAACGTGTCAGGTGTTGTAAGCTAATGCAAATGGGCCTGGCGCTGTAAAACCTTAGTTTACATCTTGGGGTAAGTGATCCCTGGGAGTTCGCAATAGGTGGGGGATCATGGAGTGAAAGCATGTAATGTCTGATATGAATAACGAATTATTTGAGCTTAGGTTTGCTGTGTAGTTGTTTCTTTTACCTTTTCACCTGTCAAACCCCTCCCGCCCCCTCTTTCCTAGTACCCCTTTTCCACCTGTTATACAGGGTACATGACAGCGATTGCACGCAAAGGTTAGCCCACGAATCTGACATTTTATAATAAATCAAAAAGGTTAATCTGAGCCTCCAGATAAGATCATTGACAATCTACAGAGTATTAAAAAATATATAGTATATGAATAAAAATATTGGCTAAAGGAGGCTTTGCATTCTTCAGGGCCAGGCAAGTATTTGAGACTTTCTACGACCTTTTGAAAGAGAATGAGTAGCAAATTTCTAGTGATGTTAAATAACAAATATCTGATCTCTTGAAGGGATTAAAATCGTTATTTGTGAGATACTTTCCAAATCTTGATGAAGTATGTTTGTACTGGATCCAAATTCCTTTTCCTGAAGAGAATTTTCAATCAGCAAAGTTAGATAATGCACAAAAAAGTTTGATTGAAACGACTACTGACAGTACATTGAACTCATCTTTCAAAACAAAACCTCTCATAAAAGTTGAGTTGCGCCTTAACGGTAAATGAATCACGGTCTGGCACGGCCTTCAAGGTTTTATTGCCTTCTAAATCCTCTGTATTGGTTGAAAGTATCAAAAACAAATACAGAAATATGATAGAAGCAGCCCTAGATATGAAACTGTACTTAAGTTCTTTTGAGCTGAACTTGAAATAACTGTGCAGCAAACAAGGGCAAGGATCTCTTTAACGTAAAAGTAAAAACGTAACTAGGCCTAAAGTGTTTCCAATTTTTACATAAACTTTGTTGTATGAATAATATAACTAACGGACAAGTTGAATTTTAAAACATTTTTATTTCTGAACGTATTTCCTACGTAGTTCCTGTTGAAACTAAATTGCAATGTTAAAATGTAATCACAAAAGATATAGTAGCTACTCATGTTACGGCCTATTTCAAATCGTCTTTATTGTTACTTCAAGTTTGATTAGACTAGAATCTACTTTAGGGGCACAATTTAAGGTGTTGTAGGGTAATGCATACGTGTCAAGTGTTGTAAGCTAATGCAAACGTATAAGATGTAAGTTAATATGAAGGTGTTTGGTGTTCTAAGGTAATGCATACGTGTCAAGTGTTGTAAGCTAATGCAAACGTATAAGATGTAAGTTAATATGAAGGTGTTTGGTGTTCTAAGGTAATGCATACGTGTCAAGTGTTGTAAGCTAATGCAAACGTATAAGATGTAAGTTAATATGAAGGTGTTTGGTGTTCTAAGGTAATGCATACGTGTTAAGTGTTGTAAGCTAATGCAAACGTATAAGATGTAAGTTATATGAAGGTGTTTGGTGTTCTAAGGTAATGCATACGTGTCAAGTGTTGTAAGCTAATGCAAACGTATAAGTTGTAAGTTAATATGAAGGTGTTTGGTGTTCTAAGGTAATGCATACGTGTTAAGTGTTGTAAGCTAATGCAAACGTATAAGATGTAAGTTAATATGAAGGCGTTTGGTGTTCTAAGGGTAATGCATACGTGTCAAGTGTTGTAAGCTAATGCAAACGTATAAGATGTAAGTTAATATGAAGGCGTTTGGTGTTCTAAGGTAATGCATACGTGTCAAGTGTTGTAAGCTAATTCAAAAACATACAACAAAAAATACATTTTATGGTGAACGAACTATTATTATTTGAAGGAGCTATTTATTCTTATTAATGGAAGATTAAATACCAGAACTCTTTATTAATAATTTTCATATTTCTTATGCAATCAGTCACTGAATATTTAAAGAGAGAGAATGAATGTTTGGCTTCGTCACGCGAACTCTAATGGTAAGCAAAATATTAATTTAGCCTTTATTTTAAGAAATACTGCTTTGTTCAATTTTTTAAATATGCATGTGCGTGCATTAATGGTTGAACATACACGGCAATGCCAGTATGTTCATGGATAATGCCAGTGACTATGTATAAGTTTTTCAATTGAATTATACAAACTGACATTAAAGAGATAGAAAAATCTTGTCTTCTGGAACGGTAGGCTACTATTTAAATAACAAAATATTTCCAGATTTAAAGGAAACTCTTTATTTAATTAAACTGTGTTCATGCTCTATTTGTAATCTTATAATTTTATATTTCCTCACTACAGATATCACACTTACAACTATAATATTTCAAAATATAAATAAACATATTTAGTTTATAACTACTAATTGTAGACAAAAACATTTAACAATCTACCATTACGTTTCAGTCATTGCTCTACGTTTTACTTTGTTTTTAATTTAAAGTTTTCTTCAATTTTAAAAAATAATTAATTAAATTATTCATTAAACAAAACATACATTAAAAACAAACAGAATACACTAAAAAAGGAAGTTGCAATACAACATACAATAAAGTTACAGGTCACAAAATGCGATGTAAAATCCCTAAGTCTAATTCAGTATATTCTACCCAAATTTGGAAACACCCCAGAGGATTACACCCTCCACCACAACCCGAGTGCACACAATGGATTCCCTGCCTACCTGAAGCCGATAGTTTTTCATGTCACCACTAGACTTTGATCTACAAAACTAACAATTTTAAAATATAACATTTAGTTATTTTTTACTAATATTTTTTATTCTACCTATTATTATTTGGAAATAGAGGTCAAACATGTCGTATTTACGCCGCTATAAATATGTAAGTTATTAAATATTAAACATGGATATTTATTGATATTTATATTTCCTATTATCTAGTTTCTATTATCTACATGGCATAATGTAATGTTTAATCTCTATTCCCAAGACACAAAATGTAAAACGAAAACGAAAATTCAGTAAAAATAACACAAATGATACAGTTTAAAAATTATAGTTTCTCAGACCAAAGTCTGGTGATTGACCCTTTGGAGGAAGGTAGGTCTATAGGCAGAGATTTAATCCTTTTGGCCTCTTCCGCGTTTAGATCAGATATATAATAAATATCCGGAATGCAACAGCTCATAAAAACGCCAAGATTCCATTAATCTTTCAACACTAATTAGATTTTTTAATTTTGTAGTCCATTATGTTCGGTGAATCTTATTAATCTTATTAGTATCATTAAGTTTTAACATTGACCCGACATTTCCAAGCAGAGGACACTGATGAAGATCGGCACATAGCGATCGAAAACGTTCTGTCTCAGTAAGTTTTAACATATTTACTAAATTTAAAGTTCGGATAGTCATAAACTATTGCTTAAGTGAAACTAATTAGATGTTATCTATAATAATTAACAGTCAATGAATTCAAAAATAAAGACGAAAAATTATACAAATACATAGGACTATTCATGACCAGTCTTTTTGATCTGTTGAATACAAGATATTTTAATATAGAAAGTATGACTTTGATTTTTCATGAAAGTTTTTTGTAAATGTCAGCATTTTTTTGTTATAAATATTTCATTTTATAACTGTTTGAATGTTAATTTTATAAATAAATGTTTAGCTACTGAACAGGTTAGTCGTGAATCTAAACCTAGAGAAGTATTTACAACTAACTAAAGATGAGAGCTCGTATTTAGTTCAATAATTGGTCATAGCTTAATAATTGGTCATACCAAATATAATAAAATCGAAAATTTCAAATATATATAGTTTTGCTTTAGGATCTTTTTTCATGACGGAGCAGTGAACATTGCATTTACTTTAACAACCTCAAAAATAAATTATCCTTAAACGTTATTGGCATTTTCCTTCGCACCCAAAAAAAGTTTGCTTTTCTGTTTTTTGCCAATTTTTGTAGAATTTATTTTTACAAATTGTTAAAATAGAACCAAAATTATCTTTTATAAGGTTAGGAAAATATAGAGAAAAATTCTAATATAGGTTATAGAGTTGTATAATTCAAATAATTCCCAAGATACTTCTTTCTGGCTTAGATTCAATATTAACTAATTGGTATTGCAATTACAATCTAAATAGTGATGGCATTGTAATTATCTCAAGATAAAATAAGAAGAAAAACCGAGGGAACACACGTTTATTTCTAATTTGAAATTTAAATGGGGGAAAGAGATTTATGCAAAAATCTGTTAATATTCCACTTTCAATATCTAGCGTAAGGTAAAAAAGAGTCTGTAGGTCTTGCGACCTCTCTGGCCCTTTAATGATGATTGTGTCTTTGAAGCTCAACAGAATAAAATATTTCTGATCTTGATCTAGCATAATTTAGAAGTAATTTTAATAGTAAGATGGTATGGTCGCTGCAACAGCTATCAGTTTATGTTAATACACTGTATGTAACTAAGTATTAACACTGTTCCAACTGAATGTAAAACATATGTCACTATATTATTTCCATGTGTATTGTGGTGTTGATTTTTTTATTATAATGTATACGTCTGAAAAATACATCTAACTATATACCTTTAAAAAAATATAATTAGTAATATATCAGAAGACATTTAAATTTATATCGGGCCTAAGTCATAGTAAATGTTAGAATTGTATTATTAATTACACATCTTCCAAATTATAGAATGTGAAACAAACAATTATAAAATGGGTTTAAACGTTTTCAGGTAAAAGTACTAAACTAAGTAATCTTGTAGTAAAGGAAGATGTTTCTAAAGACGATGGAGACTCGCCGACTTCATTGAAATTTACTAACTGAAAGCTCACCTGACAATGAAAATCATTTGTAATATTCAAGTTGTATTTTGGCCATTTTTATTTATTTTGTATATTCTAAAACAAACTAGAACAAGTGTGTTGCTGTAGAGCAGCGGTTCTCAACCTAGGGGGCGCGCCCCCCTGGGGGGGGGGGCGTAGAAGAACTCCAAGGGAGGCGTCAAGAAATTTTTAAAAAAATTGAATTTGATGTTGGACACAAACACACAATCATTGAAATTTTTTTATAGCTTAATAGAGCTATAAAGCGCTATCTCTTTACTCAACAAACTTTTTTTCCTTTCCAAAATTTCGTCGATGATACCCAAAGTCTTCCAAAAGACCTAGTAAATGAAATGAAGGACCTAATATCTGAGCATTTGTTGTCTCTGAAGAACAAAATCGGAGCCTATTTCCCAGATATAAGCTCCGAAAACTGGGAATTCAAGTTAACAAGAGACCCGTTTCAAATCAACATTGATATACCTCCTGATCACATTCAAGAACAAACAATTGACTTGCAATGTGATTCCAAAGCTAAATTGGATTTCCCAAACATGGATCTCGAAGATTTCTGGCTACTATATCTTCCTGTTTACCCAGAAGTAGCAATGGAGGCAAGTTGCTTGTACAATTTTCATCAACTTATCTATGCGAGACAGGATTTTCAGCCCTGGCTAATATAAAATCTAAATATCGAGCCAGACTAGATGTGGAAAATGACCTGCGGTGTTCTTTGTCAAAATTTCATCCAAACATACAAAAAATAGTTAACGAGAAACAGTGCCAGCTCTCACACTAGCACTACAAAAGTAGCGAACATTTTTCTGGTTATTACTTAAACATATTGTAAGTAAATTTATCATATATAAGTCTAAATTAACTTAATCCGTGAAGGGAGGCGTGACCTCACACCAAAGTGTGAAGGGGGGCTCAGAGCCTAAAAGGTTGAGAACCCCTGCTGTAGAGAATTCGTTGGATTTTTTAATATTTCCAAACGATATTACAATGTCCAGAGAAGTATGCACACGTATACTATAACATTTATGTGCTCTCAAGGTCCAGTGGAATGGGTTTATGCTACGTCCCTGAGAAATAATTCCTAGTCTGAGGGTGTAGAATGAATAATGATCCGATTGCCCTACATGAACTGAAGCAAACAGATGGGGTGTTGATGGAAAGGAAAACCTGGCTTTTAGAAGGTTCTACTGGTCCCGAGTAGTTCTGGAAAAAACTGTCGTGTCTGGTAGGAGTGTAGTCTCGTCGTAGGGGCTGGTAGGTCACCAATCCAGTCCCTATAGTAGGGTCGAAAGACTCTTGCAGACCTGTATCACGGGTCTTGGCACCAAGCCTCCTGGATCGTGCCTGTCCCAATACAGTTAATACAGTTAATCTCGAGTTTGAGGTTGGGTTACAGAGGTTAAATCAGGACTAGAAGTTCTCCTCATCAAACAATATCTACGTGAACACAAAGAAGAACTTTGACATGGAGGTAATGGTGTAAGCAGGAACGTGGCACCAAGACCTCTTGTATGGATCTGACGAAAGTTACCTGGGCAGAAGTCACGAGTTTGGTGTCGGATTCGAGAGGGCCTGGTCTTGAACTAGGGACGTGGAAAGGTTTTCCTCTGTTGTTCTTCCTGGAGTAAGAATCGGTTGAGAATCGTAATGCGCCAGCAAAGCCGACTTTTTTATTCAAAAGACACACTAAAAACATCTCACAAGATCTTAATAGCCTTAAGGTCTAGTAGACAGGTTTATATAATCTTTCTTTTGGGTGCAGTCTTTCCTGCTCAAGTAAAAGAGGACATTGTGAAGGTCCGGCTCTTTGTTGAGGCCAGCCGAGGTGAGATAAAGTACCGATTGCGCTACCTGGACATAATTAATCTGAGGGGATGTATTTACGGTACGGAAAATAGGATATTTTGGAAGGTTCCACGAAGATGGTTCTGGAAGAGCAGGTTAAACTGTGGTTTACTGTCGAAGACTCATCTCAACCTAGGGTCAGTAACCATTCTGGGTCTTACATTAACGCCCTTGAGCTTTTACATACTGTTCCCACAGATTCTAACACCAAACCTCTGGATCCTAGTGAAACAAGATACAGGGGTGGAAAATCTGAGAGTTTAAGGTTAGATTGGTAGTTACTGCAGGTACTTTAGATTTAGATGGTTCACTATAGCACCAGTTGGTGCTAAGTTTGGAGTTGGTTATGAGACGTAATGAACCACATAGGCTGGCTCCTTATAGCCTCAAGACCACAAAAGTTGAACTGTAAATAACATAGACCTCAAGGGCTACTGAGCTCGTTGATGGGTATCCTGGCTATTGTCAATAATATTTCCTGTCAAAATAAAAAAAAACTATCTGATGGTTTGGCATTTTTGCCTAAATGCCCTCAAAGGTAAGGCGAACCGAGTGGATAGTGGCAGAACAAATAAGAAGAGTTATATACATGGTACGGAAATCATATTCTCTTGAACCACATTTCGTTCCAGAGGGGGGGGGGGGCATTCACCAGTAGTGGCCTTGTCTCGAGGCCTGACCCCAATCACTAGAGCAAAAGTCACGAATATTTGCTTGAATTCATTTTGAAGACGGTCTAATATGCTGGACTGTAGATTGTCCATATTTAGCAGCTGTCTGTGTGTTTTTTTAACAGGAGGTGCAATCGAAAAACCGTTATTTGGAGCTCCCGATTTTTCCCACCAACTTTCTTCTCTTATTCCAAAATTTCCGTATAACACAAATGTGAATCCACCTTTCATGCCAATCTGTGATCAATGGCTTCGATAAAACAATTTTTTTTAAATATCATATGCTGAGATCTTATAATTGGAATTGATTACATTAAGTGGGAAAAGGATACGTCTGCTCTATACGTCAGTTTCAGCCTGTATACAACTAAATTTGTTGCATGCAGTTATTACTTTTAATACAGAAATATCGAAATGTAACCTAAATAACAAACGCGTAGAGTCACCTGTTTTATTAAACTATATGTTATCTTTTATTTTAAGCATATATTGGATTCCTTAGCCCTTTTGTAAAAAATATACTTCCCATTAAAACTAAAATCACTTCATTAAATTAATTTATTGGATTATTATTCGAAAAAGGTTTATCAACGTCAAGTCTAGTTAAATACAAGTTTTAAAAAATGTATTTAAACTTGGGCGGATGAATAAAAAAAGTTTTTCATTACCAATTGAAAATTTGAGCAATATATATAAGTTGTAGGAAAAGTGCGAACTAATAGATGGAATTGAATTAAAAACGATGTTCGCTTATCTAAATAAAAAGTACTGTAGAACAGGACTTCTCAAAATGTAAACCTCCACTTTTTGAGATATTTATATATATATATATATATATATATATATATATATATATATATATATATAATATAAAGTTGTATCATATATATATATATATATATATATATATATATATATATGATATTAGGTTTAATATTCCTGATGATGTTGGTACTGTTAGCCAACGAAAAGATTTGAATTGTACATTCAATTATAATTCTTGTATTTGTATTTTGACTTAGTTCTTTATTAATACACAAGAATACATATTATGATATATATATATATATATATATATATATAAATACTATAATATGTATTATTGTGTATTATTAAAGAAATAAAACAATTTACAAATACAAAAATAATTTATTGATTTGTTATTTCAATAAATTATTCTTATATTTGTAAATTGTTTTATTTCTTTATTATATATATATATATATATATATATATATATATATATATATATATATATATATATATATATATACAATACTCACTAATTAATTTTCCGATCACAAAACAACCAAATTCTCAAAACAATTTACACCGTAATTTCAATTAACACAGTAAATTATCCAGAGTCAGACTCCAAAGCCGTGCTAAACGCAGCGCAGGGAGATCAGACCACGGTAATTAATTACCATTGAATTAAGCTTCCCATGTTTGAAGTGTTTCTAAGATAATTAACTATGGACTAAGGAGGTTTTTGGGCAGCTGATGGAAGTTAGTAAGGGCTATTATTTACACGTTTACAATGAATACTGTGTATTTAAAGGAGTAATCTGTGGAGTTTAGTTTCATTATATTACGACAAAGTAATTGAAATAACTTACTTACTTTAATAGGAAAGGAATTTAGTAACGATTTGTGTTAGCTATTTCGCTTCTCCTAGTCGAAGCTATCTATACTCAGCTGACATGTTTGTACAATGTTATTAATTGTCAATTATTATTTTTACCCTTACATTGGCTCAATTATGACTACCATAAGATTGTGTCTAAAAAAATAAATAGGTTATATCATAGTAACTATAGTATAGTCGGAACCATTTAACCGTACACTTGGCCATGAGAGATCCCAGTATGCTAGACGGGAGGTGGAGGGCTGCGTTGAGTAAGTGTAAATACATTTCTACATACATTATAAGGTAACTGTTTGAAGCAACTGTGGCGTAATGTTTATTTTTAAATAAATAAAACCTCTAAACCACAAATAACATTTAAACCTTATGTACATTTCGATTGCCCAGCAATCATCTTCAGAGGTATTTCAAAAATACAACTAACTGACAAAAATACAACAGTTAGTTGTATTTTTTAAATACCTCTGAAGATGATTGCTGGGCAGTCGAAATGTACATAAGGTTTAAATAAATGTTATTTGTGGTTTAGAAGTTTTATTTATTTAAAAATATACTTTATAAGGATTGTCAAAACCCTGACTAGCAAGAGACGGTCTATATTAGATAAATTCGATGATAAATTAGCTTCGATGTGAAATAACAAACAATCTCGAAATATGTGTAGACATACCGGATGCAGAAGCTGTTATTGTATAGAAGTTTCTGAATATGTAACATGTTTTCAGAAGTGTTAGTACAGTGAATTTCATGAAAGAGGAATGAACAAGTGCACGGTTAGTTGGACACAACTATACAATTTAACCTGGTTTATGTTTATGGTAGAAAGACTGTTAAACTTAATAATTTAAAATATTGTTTAAAGAAACTGCTTCTACTGTAACAAGAAAGGTGGCAAAACCACAATTTTTAAAATATAAATATTTTTTCATTCATAATAATAATTATTCATACAAAACTACCCGTATACAATCCTAGGTGTTTTTTTTTTAAATTTTTGTTTGAAACTTTTAACGAAGAAGGTAAAAATTGGTAATCGAAATTTAATTTGAAGAGTTTGTAAAGAGTGTTCACAGTTTGAGATACAGGGTTTATCTTCGTCGTCCATTTTCAATGTTGTTATAGATTCACCTTTGTTGTTGACTGCCAATTTGAAAATTAATTATTTTTTTCAGATTTTTATATCCAAAGTATCTTTAAAGGTCGATCTATATTGTATAATTGTTGAATGCTTTAAAAATTCCTTAAAAACCTACCCAAATAGTATCTCCAGAAATGGGGCCAAAAAGAAAAACAGAAAATGAATATAGAATCATAAAAATAATTGTAGCCTCTATTATTCCATTAGCTATACAACTTCATAAGTAGTTTATTCCTCAATAAAAAAAGCTACGAGTTATTTCAAAATATCCGAGATTAGTAATAAATAAATATTATGCTCCAGGTATATAAATTATTTTAGATTAATAATATAATTTTTGGTATATTAAGCGAATATAGATCGGTTAAATAGAACGAAAAGTAGGTATACAGTTTTATGTCTTTTTCTTAACACATTTCTAAGTATACATTCCGATTATATTTAGGTTATCTTAACTTACTGAATAAGACGCCTCTAAAACATGGGGATATATCGTTACCATGATATAACGTTTGGACGTTCGCAGCCAGTCTTGAAAACCTTTCTGGGACGGGATCTTGAGTACAGATGATATCTCTTTTCTCCATTGCATTATTCTTCAATCGAATTGAGTTTTTAATTCAAGTTCATTTATATTACTGGCTGAGATAAGAATGTGGCCCATGTAATTGCCTGTGAGAAGTTCTTATTTTCTATAACATTTTCGTTCCCACAATAGGGTTATGGGCCTACTGAAGGTGAAAAATCCAGCCGTGGGCAATGAGGATAGCGGAGTATCGTGCACACTTCAGGCTCCAATGGAGTCTGTTTGGATGCTAGAAAAGACTCAATTGCTTGTGAATCAATTAAAATAGCCACACGATGTAAACTGGTTTTTATAAATTTCGTCAGGCATGAGTTTTACAGCAATAATTTCTCCATCAAAACTGCCTTGTGTACTCCGAGTACATTGAGTGAAACCGAACAATGATATGTTTAGCAGTGACATTCCTCATGCTTCGGTTCATATGCTTGGTAAAATTGATGCTGAAACATGTCAGTATAAGCAAAATGTTTGGAGTAATTTATGCTGTGAATCCGAAAATAATAGATTTCATGAAAATAATTGTTCCATATTCATTTAGGGAAAAATATAGAATTTTCAAACAAAAAATATTTTATTTCGAAAAAATAATTGAATACAGGTAATTGCAAACTACCTGGAGATAATTATTATTTATATGTTTATAGTCCATAAGTGGTAAAACTATAAGCTCATACATTAAAGCTGAGAGAGTGGGAAGTGAAGTAGTTCCTAGGCCTTCTGCTGATGCTTATAGTTGCTGTGTTAGAAGTATTAGCTCTTCATACAACAAAATAACTTCTGATTAATGTTAATGTTATAATTGTTATTACGTTCTTTGCAGTAAAAACTCATCATTATTACTAAAATGTTTAGTTTCTCATATCAATATGTGCAGGCTCTAGGACAGAAAATTGATTTGAAAATTAGTATCTATAAATGTGTAAGAGATGTTATATTACTTAGGATATGTTTAAGACTATATTAAATTTTGTATTGTGTCAGTCAGTTCGTTGTATGAGATAACAAATTAAATATAAAGTAGAAACAACATTTTTAAAATATACACCTTAAATAATAACTAAAAAAATAGAATAACATTTTCCCCCTGATCCTTAAATATTTTCTACGCCCATTCTTGTAATAATTGCTAGTGTTTTAAGACATTTTAAATGTTATTCTTATATCTGGAAAATTACTTAAATATTTGAATATTTTGAAAGTTTTAATTTTTTACTAAGTAAATTTTATGTAATTTTTCCTTGTAGACAGTAATTATGTAACTTGTATATTTCTGTATTACATTATCAATTTTTCCTATTCTACAGAGCATTATTGGGAAATTTTTTATTACACCCTTAGTTGACACTAAGCCAACTAGTAAAATTGGAATATTCAAAGCAAAACTCAGTATATACGTTGGAGGTATGGGAACTTGGATGAGTTATTTCCTACTATCAAAATACTATTTTTCAGTGTTATTTTTAACTTTATTTGTATTTATAATAAAAATAAGAGGGATATGACATGCCACTCAGAAACGTTTACTTTTATAACAGGTTGTACGTTATGCCTGTACCAGGTTTTTACACTTTGAAACCTTAGTCAGAAAATTTCTGGTAAATCCCAGCACACATGTTTGCTCCCACTGTTGAGACCTAGGAAAACTCTTTTGTTTCTCTC
>JBAIZL010000005.1:82236916-82304416 GCA_036971475.1 Prosapia bicincta
AGAGAAGAGAGAGTGGGTGGGTGTGGAGAGAAGAGAGAGAGAGTTTGTGTGAGGGAAAGAAGAGAGAGTATGTGGGTGTGGGAGAGAAGACAGAGTGTGTGGGTGTGGAGAGAAGAGAGAGAGAGAGAGAGTTTGTGTGAGGGAAAGAAGAGAGTTTGTGTGTGTGTGTGTGTGGGAGAGAAGAGAGAGTGTGTGGGTGTGGGAGAGAAGAGAGAGAGAGAGTGTGTGTGTGTGTGGGAAAGAAGAGAGAGTGTGTGGGTGTGGGAGAGAAGAGAGAGTGTGTGGGTGTGGGAAAGAAGAGAGAGAGAGAGAGAGATGTGGGTGTAGGAGAGAAGAGAGAGAGAGAGAGTTTGTGTGAGGGAGAGAAGAGTGTTTGTGTGAGGGAGAGAAGAGAGTTTGTGTGTGTGTGTGTGTGGGAGAGAAGAGAGAGTGTGTGGGTGTGGGAGAGAAGAGAGAGAGTGTGTGTGTGGGAGAGAAGAGAGAGTGTGTGGGTGTGGGAGAGAAGAGAGAGAGTGTGTGTGGGTGTAGGAGAGAAGAGAGAGAGAGAGTTTGTGTAAGGGAGAGAAGAGAGAGTGTCTAGGTGTGGGAGAGAAGAGAGAGAGTGTGTGGGTGTGGGAGAGAAGAGAGAGTGTGTGGGTGTGGGAGAGAAGAGAGAGAGAGTGTGTGTGTGTGTGGGAGAGAAGAGAGAGTGTGTGGGTGTGGTAGAGAAGAGAGAGTGTGTGGGTGTGGGAGAGAAGAGAGAGAGTGTGTGTGGGTGTAGGAGAGAAGAGAGAGAGAGAGTTTGTGTGAGGGAGAGAAGAGAGAGTGTCTAGGTGTGGGAGAGAAGAGAGAGAGTGTGTGGGTGTGGGAGAGAAGAGAGAGTGTGTGGGTGTGGGAGAGAAGAGAGAGAGAGTGTGTGTGTGTGTGGGAGAGAAGAGAGAGTGTGTGGGTGTGGTAGAGAAGAGAGAGTGTGTGGGTGTGGGAGAGAAGAGAGAGAGAGAGAGAGTGTGTGTGTGTGGGAGAGAAGAGAGAGTGTGTGTGGGTGTGGGAGAGAAGAGAGAGAGAGAGAGTGTGTGTGTGGGAGAGAAGAGAGAGTGTGGTGTGGGGAGAGAGAGAGAGTGTGTGTGTGTGGGAGAGAAGAGAGAGTTTGTGTGAGGGAGAGAAGAGAGTTTGTGTGTGTGTGTGTGTGTGTGTGGGAGAGAAGAGTGAGAGAGAGAGAGAGTGTGTGTGTATACATGTGTGTGGGAGAGAAGAGAGAGTGTTTGGGTGTGGGAGAGAAGAGAGAGAGAGTGTGTGTGGGAGAGAAGAGAGAGTGTGTGGGTGTGGGAGAGAAGAGAAATAGAGTGTGTGTGTGTGGGAGAGAAGGGAGAGTGTGTGGGTGTGGGAGAGAAGAGAGAGAGTGTGTGTGTGTGGGAGAGAAGAGAGAGTGTGTGGGTGTGGGAGAGAAGAGAGAGTGTGTGGGTGTGGGAGAGAAGAGAGAGAGAGAGTGTGTGAGTGTGTGGGAAAGAAGAGAGAGTGTGTGGGTGTGGAAGAGAAGAGAGAGTGTGTGGGTGTGGGAGAGAATAGAGAGAGAGAGAGTTTGTGTGAGGGAAAGAAGAGAGTTGTGTGTGTGTGTGTGGGAGAGGAGAGAGAGAGAGTGTGTGGGTGTGGGAGAGAAGAGAGAGAGTGTGTGTGGGTGTAGGAGAGAAGAGAGAGAGAGAGTTTGTGTGAGGGAGAGAAGAGAGAGTGTGTAGGTGTGGGAGAGAAGATAGAGAGAGTGTGTGGGTGTGGGAGAGAAGAGAGAGTGTGTGGGTGTGGGAGAGAAGAGAGAGAGAGTGTGTGTGTGTGTGTGGGAGAGAAGAGAGAGTGTGTGGGTGTGGTAGAGAAGAGAGAGTGTGTGGGTGTGGGAGAGAAGAGAGAGTGTGTGGGTGTGGGAGAGAAGAGAGAGAGAGTGTGTGTGTGTGTGGGAGAGAAGAGAAAGTGTTTGGGTGTGGGAGAGAAGAGAGAGAGAGTGAGAGAAGAGAGAGAGAGTGTGTGTGTGGGAGAGAAGAGAGAGTGTGTGGGTGTGGGAGAGAAGAGAGAGAGTGTGTGTGTGTGGGAGAGAAGAGAGAGTGTGTGGGTGTGGGAGACAAGAGAGAGTGTGTGGGTGTGGGAGAGATAGAGAGAGAGAGCGTGTGTGTGTGGGAAAGAAGAGAGAGTGTGTGGGTGTGAGAGAGAAGAGAGAGTGTGTGGGTGTGGGAGAGAAGAGAGAGAGAGTTTGTGTGAGGGAAAGAAGAGAGAGTATGTGGGTGTGGGAGAGAAGACAGAGTGTGTGGGTGTGGGAGAGAAGAGAGAGAGAGAGAGAGTTTTGTGTGAGGGAAAGAAGAGAGTTTGTGTGTGTGTGTGTGAGAGAGAGAGAGAGAGAGTGTGTGTGTGTAGGAGAGAAGAGAGAGTGTGTGGGTGTGGGAGAGAGAGAGAGAGAGAGAGAGTGTGTGGGTGTAGGAGAGAAGAGAGAGAGAGAGAGTTTGTGTGAGGGAGAGAAGAGTGTTTGTGTGAGGGAGAGAAGAGAGTTTGTGTGTGTGTGTGTGGGAGAGAAGAGAGAGTGTGTGGGTGTGGGAGTGAAGAGAGAGAGAGAGTGTGTGTGTGTGTGGGAAAGAAGAGAGAGTGTGTGGGTGTGGGAGAGAAGAGAGAGTGTGTGGGTGTGGGAGAGAATAGAGAGAGAGAGAGAGAGTTTGTGTGAGGGGAAAGAAGAGAGTTTGTGTGTGTGTGGGGGGGAGAGAGAGAGAGAGTGTGTGTGTGGGAGAGAAGAGAGAGTGTGTGGGTGTGGGAGAGAAGAGAGAGAGTGTGTGTGGGTGTAGGAGAGAAGAGAGAGAGAGAGTTTGTGTGAGGGAGAGAAGAGAGAGTGTCTAGGTGTGGGAGAGAAGAGAGAGAGAGTGTGTGGGTGTGGGAGAGAAGAGAGAGTGTGTGTGTGGGAGAGAAGAGAGAGTGTGTGGGTGTGAGAGAGAAGAGAGAGTGTGTGGGTGTGGGAGAGAAGAGAGAGAGAGTTTGTGTGAGGGAAAGAAGAGAGAGTATGTGGGTGTGGGAGAGAAGACAGAGTGTGTGGGTGTGGGAGAGAAGAGAGAGAGAGAGAGAGTTTCGTGTGAGGGAAAGAAGAGAGTTTGTGTTGTGTGTGTGTGTGGGAGAGAGAGAGAGAGTGTGTGTGTGTAGGAGAGAAGAGAGAGTGTGTGGGTGTGGGAGAGAAGAGAGAGAGAGAGAGAGAGAGTGTGTGGGTGTAGGAGAGTAAGACGAGAGAGAGAGAGTTTGTGTGACGGGAGAGAAGAGTGTTTGTCGAGGGAGAGAAGAGAGTTTGTGGTGTGTGTGTGTGTGGGAGAGAAGAGAGAGTGTGTGGGTGTGGGAGAGAAGAGAGAGAGAGAGTGTGTGTGTGTGTGTGGGAAAGAAGAGAGAGTGTGTGGGTGTGGGAGAGAAGACAGAGTGTGTGGGTGTGGAGAGAAGACAGAGTGTGTGGGTGTGGGAGAGAAGAGAGAGAGAGAGGAGAGTTTGTGTGAGGAAGAAGAGAGTTTGTGTGTGTGTGTGTGTGGGAGAGAGAGAGAGAGAGTGTGTGTGTGTAGGAGAGAAGAGAGAGTGTGTGGAGTGTGGGAGAGAAGAGAGAGAGAGAGAGTGTGTGGGTGTAGGAGAGAAGAGAGAGAGAGAGAGTTTGTGTGAGGGAGAGAAGAGTGTTTGTGTGAGGGAGAGAAGAAGTTGTGTGTGTGTGGGAGAGAAGAGAGAGTGTGTGGGTGTGGGAGAGAAGAGAGAGAGAGAGTGTGTGTGTGTGTGGGAAAGAAGAGAGAGTGTGTGGGTGTGGGAGAGAAGAGAGAGTGTGTGGGTGTGGGAGAGAATAGAGAGAGAGAGAGAGAGTTTGTGTGAGGGAAAGAAGAGAGTTTGTGTGTGTGTGTGGAAAGAGAGAGAGAGAGAGTGTGTGTGGGAGAGAAGAGAGAGTGTGTGGGTGTGGGAGAGAAGAGAGAGAGTGTGTGTGGGTGTAGGAGAGAAGAGAGAGAGAGTTTGTGTGAGGGAGAGAAGAGAGAGTGTCTAGGTGTGGGAGAGAAGAGAGGGAGAGTGTGTGGGTGTAAGAGAGAAGAGAGAGTGTGTGGGTGTGGGAGAGAAGAGAGAGAGAGTGTGTGTGTGTGGGAGAGAAGAGAGAGTGTGTGGGTGTGGTAGAGAAGAGAGAGTGTGTGGGTGTGGGAGAGAAGAGAGAGAGAGAGAGAGTGTGTGTGTGAGAGAGAGAAGAGAGAGTGTGTGGGTGTGGGAGAGAAGAGAGAGAGAGAGAGTGTGTGTGTGTGTGTGGAGAGAAGAGAGAGTGTGTGTGTGGGAGAGAGAGAGAGTGTGTGGGTGTGGGAGAGAAGAGAGAGTGTGTGGGTGTGGGAGAGAAGAGAGAGAGTGTGTGTGTGTGGGAGAGAAGAGAGAGTGTGTGGGTGTGGGAGAGAAGAGAGAGTGTGTGGGTGTGGGAGAGATTAGAGAGAGAGAGCGTGTGTGTGTGTGGGAAAGAAGAGAGAGTGTGTGGGTGTGAGAGAGAAGAGAGAGTGTGTGGGTGTGGGAGAGAAGAGAGAGAGAGAGTTTGTGTGAGGGAAAGAAGAGAGTTTGTGTGTGTGTGTGTGGGTGTGGGAGAGAAGACAGAGTGTGTGGGTGTGGGAGAGAAGAGAGAGAGAGAGTTTGTGTGAGGGAAAGAAGAGAGTTTGTGTGTGTGTGTGTGTGGGAGAGAGAGAGAGAGAGTGTGTGTGTGGGATAGGAGAGAGTGTGTGGGTGTGGGAGAGAAGAGAGAGAGAGAGTGTGTGGGTGTAGGAGAGAAGAGAGAGAGAGAGAGTTTGTGTGAGGGAGAGAAGAGAGTTTGTGTGTGTGTGGGAGAGAAGAGTGAGAGAGAGAGAGTGTGTGTATATATGTGTGTGGGAGAGAAGAGAGAGTGTGTGGGTGTGGGAGAGAGGAGAGAGAGAGAGAGAGAGAGTGTGTGTGTGTGGGAGAGAAGAGAGAGTGTGTGTGTGGGAGAGAAGAGAGAGATTGTGTGTGTGTGTGTGTGGGAGAGAAGAGAGAGAGAGAGTGTGTGTGTGTGGGAGAGAAGAGAGGGTGTGTGGGTGTGGGAGAGAAGGGAGAGTGTGTGGGTGTGGGAGAGAAGAGAGAGAGAGAGTGTGTGTGTGGGAGAGAAGAGAGAGTGTGTGGGTGTGGGAGAGAAGAGAGAGAGAGAGAGTGTGTGGGTGTGGGAGAGAAGAGAGAGAGAGTTTGTGTGAGGGAGAGAAGAGTGTTTGTGTGAGGGAGAGAAGAGAGTTAGTGTGTGTGTGTGTGTGTGTGGGAGAGAGAGAGAGTGTGTGTGTGGGAGAGAACAGAGAGTGTGTGGGTGTGGGAGAGAAGAGAGAGAGAGTGTGTGGGTTTGGGAGAGAAGAGAGAGAAAGAGAGTTTGTGTGAGGGAGAGGAGAGAGTTTTTGTGTGTGGGAGAGAAGAGTGAGAGAGAGAGTGTGTGTGTGTATATGTGTTGTGGGAGAGAAGAGAGAGTGTGTGGGCGTGGGAGAGAAGAGAGAGAGAGAGAGTGTGTGTGTGCGGGAGAGAAGAGAGAGTGTGTGTGTGGGAGAGAAGAGAGATTGTGTGTGTGTGTGGGAGAGAAGAGAGAGAGAGTGTGTGTGTGTGTGTGTGTTCATGGCAGAGAAGAGAGAGAGAGAGTGTGTGTGTGTGGGAGAGAAGAGAGAGTGTGTGGGTGTGGGAGACAAGAGAGAGTGTGTGGGTGTGGGAGAGAATAGAGAGAGAGAGCGTGTGTGTGTGGGAAAGAAGAGAGAGTGTGTGGGTGTGAGAGAGAAGAGAGAGTGTGTGGGTGTGGGAGAGAAGAGAGAGAGAGTTTGTGTGAGGGAAAGAAGAGAGAGTATGTGGGTGTGGGAGAGAAGACAGAGTGTGTGGGTGTGGGAGAGAAGAGAGAGAGAGAGAGAGTTTTTGTGTGAGGGAAAGAAGAGAGTTTGTGTGTGTGTGTGTGGGAGAGAGAGAGAGAGAGAGTGTGTGTGTGTAGGAGAGAAGAGAGAGTGTGTGGGTGTGGGAGAGAAGAGAGAGAGAGAGAGAGTGTGTGGGTGTAGGAGAGAAGAGAGAGAGAGAGAGTTTGTGTGAGGGAGAGAAGAGTGTTTGTGTGAGGGAGAGAAGAGAGTTTGTGTGTGTGTGTGTGGGAGAGAAGAGAGAGTGTGTGGGTGTGGGAGTGAAGAGAGAGAGAGAGTGTGTGTGTGTGTGGGAAAGAAGAGAGAGTGTGTGGGTGTGGGAGAGAAGAGAGAGTGTGTGGGTGTGGGAGAGAATAGAGAGAGAGAGAGAGAGTTTGTGTGAGGGAAAGAAGAGAGTTTGTGTGTGTGTGGGGGGGAGAGAGAGAGAGAGTGTGTGTGTGGGAGAGAAGAGAGAGTGTGTGGGTGTGGGAGAGAAGAGAGAGAGTGTGTGTGGGTGTAGGAGAGAAGAGAGAGAGAGAGTTTGTGTGAGGGAGAGAAGAGAGAGTGTCTAGGTGTGGGAGAGAAGAGAGAGAGAGTGTGTGGGTGTGGGAGAGAAGAGAGAGTGTGTGTGTGGGAGAGAAGAGAGAGTGTGTGGGTGTGGGAGAGAAGAGAGAGTGTGTGGGTGTGGGAGAGAAGAGAGAGAGAGTTTGTGTGAGGGAAAGAAGAGAGAGTATGTGGGTGTGGGAGAGAAGACAGAGTGTGTGGGTGTGGGAGAGAAGAGAGAGAGAGAGAGAGAGTTTGTGTGAGGGAAAGAAGAGAGTTTGTGTGTGTGTGTGTGTGGGAGAGAGAGAGAGAGAGTGTGTGTGTGTAGGAGAGAAGAGAGAGTGTGTGGGTGTGGGAGAGAAGAGAGAGAGAGAGAGAGAGAGTGTGTGGGTGTAGGAGAGAAGAGAGAGAGAGAGAGTTTGTGTGAGGGAGAGAAGAGTGTTTGTGTGAGGGAGAGAAGAGAGTTTGTGTGTGTGTGTGTGTGTGGGAGAGAAGAGAGAGTGTGTGGGTGTGGGAGAGAAGAGAGAGAGAGAGTGTGTGTGTGTGTGTGGGAAAGAAGAGAGAGTGTGTGGGTGTGGGAGAGAAGACAGAGTGTGTGGGTGTGGGAGAGAAGACAGAGTGTGTGGGTGTGGGAGAGAAGAGAGAGAGAGAGAGAGTTTGTGTGAGGGAAAGAAGAGAGTTTGTGTGTGTGTGTGTGTGGGAGAGAGAGAGAGAGAGTGTGTGTGTGTAGGAGAGAAGAGAGAGTGTGTGGGTGTGGGAGAGAAGAGAGAGAGAGAGAGTGTGTGGGTGTAGGAGAGAAGAGAGAGAGAGAGAGTTTGTGTGAGGGAGAGAAGAGTGTTTGTGTGAGGGAGAGAAGAGAGTTTGTGTGTGTGTGGGAGAGAAGAGAGAGTGTGTGGGTGTGGGAGAGAAGAGAGAGAGAGAGTGTGTGTGTGTGTGGGAAAGAAGAGAGAGTGTGTGGGTGTGGGAGAGAAGAGAGAGTGTGTGGGTGTGGGAGAGAATAGAGAGAGAGAGAGAGAGTTTGTGTGAGGGAAAGAAGAGAGTTTGTGTGTGTGTGTGGGAAAGAGAGAGAGAGAGAGTGTGTGTGGGAGAGAAGAGAGAGTGTGTGGGTGTGGGAGAGAAGAGAGAGAGTGTGTGTGGGTGTAGGAGAGAAGAGAGAGAGAGTTTGTGTGAGGGAGAGAAGAGAGAGTGTCTAGGTGTGGGAGAGAAGAGAGGGAGAGTGTGTGGGTGTAAGAGAGAAGAGAGAGTGTGTGGGTGTGGGAGAGAAGAGAGAGAGAGTGTGTGTGTGTGGGAGAGAAGAGAGAGTGTGTGGGTGTGGTAGAGAAGAGAGAGTGTGTGGGTGTGGGAGAGAAGAGAGAGAGAGAGAGAGTGTGTGTGTGAGAGAGAGAAGAGAGAGTGTGTGGGTGTGGGAGAGAAGAGAGAGAGAGAGAGTGTGTGTGTGTGTGTGGGAGAGAAGAGAGAGTGTGTGTGTGGGAGAGAGAGAGAGTGTGTGGGTGTGGGAGAGAAGAGAGAGTGTGTGGGTGTGGGAGAGAAGAGAGAGAGTGTGTGTGTGTGGGAGAGAAGAGAGAGTGTGTGGGTGTGGGAGAGAAGAGAGAGTGTGTGGGTGTGGGAGAGATTAGAGAGAGAGAGCGTGTGTGTGTGTGGGAAAGAAGAGAGAGTGTGTGGGTGTGAGAGAGAAGAGAGAGTGTGTGGGTGTGGGAGAGAAGAGAGAGAGAGAGTTTGTGTGAGGGAAAGAAGAGAGTTTGTGTGTGTGTGTGTGGGTGTGGGAGAGAAGACAGAGTGTGTGGGTGTGGGAGAGAAGAGAGAGAGAGAGTTTGTGTGAGGGAAAGAAGAGAGTTTGTGTGTGTGTGTGTGTGGGAGAGAGAGAGAGAGAGTGTGTGTGTGGGATAGGAGAGAGTGTGTGGGTGTGGGAGAGAAGAGAGAGAGAGAGTGTGTGGGTGTAGGAGAGAAGAGAGAGAGAGAGAGTTTGTGTGAGGGAGAGAAGAGAGTTTGTGTGTGTGTGGGAGAGAAGAGTGAGAGAGAGAGAGTGTGTGTATATATGTGTGTGGGAGAGAAGAGAGAGTGTGTGGGTGTGGGAGAGAGGAGAGAGAGAGAGAGAGAGAGTGTGTGTGTGTGGGAGAGAAGAGAGAGTGTGTGTGTGGGAGAGAAGAGAGAGATTGTGTGTGTGTGTGTGTGGGAGAGAAGAGAGAGAGAGAGTGTGTGTGTGTGGGAGAGAAGAGAGGGTGTGTGGGTGTGGGAGAGAAGGGAGAGTGTGTGGGTGTGGGAGAGAAGAGAGAGAGAGAGTGTGTGTGTGGGAGAGAAGAGAGAGTGTGTGGGTGTGGGAGAGAAGAGAGAGAGAGAGAGTGTGTGGGTGTGGGAGAGAAGAGAGAGAGAGTTTGTGTGAGGGAGAGAAGAGTGTTTGTGTGAGGGAGAGAAGAGAGTTAGTGTGTGTGTGTGTGTGTGTGGGAGAGAGAGAGAGTGTGTGTGTGGGAGAGAACAGAGAGTGTGTGGGTGTGGGAGAGAAGAGAGAGAGAGTGTGTGGGTTTGGGAGAGAAGAGAGAGAAAGAGAGTTTGTGTGAGGGAGAGGAGAGAGTTTTTGTGTGTGGGAGAGAAGAGTGAGAGAGAGAGTGTGTGTGTGTATATGTGTTGTGGGAGAGAAGAGAGAGTGTGTGGGCGTGGGAGAGAAGAGAGAGAGAGAGAGTGTGTGTGTGCGGGAGAGAAGAGAGAGTGTGTGTGTGGGAGAGAAGAGAGATTGTGTGTGTGTGTGGGAGAGAAGAGAGAGAGAGTGTGTGTGTGTGTGTGTGTTCATGGCAGAGAAGAGAGAGAGAGAGAGTGTGTGTGTGGGAGAGAAGAGAGAGATAGTGTGTGTGTGTGTGTGTGTATGTGTATGTGTGTTTGATTGTGTGTTAATCCATTATGTTTCTCCAGTAGTTCTTTTTATTTAAAGTCAATTTTCAATTATAAAGTTCAATTAAATAATATAAGGTTAACATGGCAGTTGGTTTATTTGACAACAGACAAGGTTGTAGTATCGATTTAAATGGCAGTGGCAATGACGAAGAAAAAGAAGAATTATACTCATTTTACTATGGGCTCTAAATACTGCGTTCATTTACTCACGAGGGCTAAATAATTATTACGTTTTTACTTGGATAAATTAATTCAAATTATATAAAAACTGTTACATTTTTATTTAATTTAAAATTAAAAAATAATAAGTTTCTATGTTTTACATTTTAAAACTAAAAACATACAAAATAATGAAAAATTAATCAATGATAGAATCTATTTTTTTCCTTCATAATGCAGGTTATTCGATTCGTGTTTTAAAATCGAAGTTCATGAATAGTTTTTTCATCCAGTTTTTTAACCGATTTATGTGAAGAACGATCGAAAATGTTACCCGGCAATATGAATGCCGAAGTATCGTATTGACAATATGGAGCAATGCCAAGAAGCCGTCATGGTGGACCTGAGTGGATACGTTATCATTATTGTAGAAACGGGCGATAAGAAGATCAAGCTTTATGGTGAGTTAAAACGATGAATTATTTTTATGTTACAAGTCGAGGCTGATTAGTCAATATAATTGTCAATAGTTAACTCATTCTTAGATATATGGGCCCACTCTATTTGCCTACGTGCCTTCCGCCACTGTTATATATGATTCATTGAGCTCCTAACAACCACATTCTCCTTCGTGCCATCCAATACTGTTATGCAAAATTCATTGTGCTCCTAACCTATAGTAGTAGATTGATATAATCTAGGATCTATGAGCTCCCCTACGTGCCTCCTAGTACTCCAATGAAAAATTCATTGCGATCCTAACATCTTATAGCACATATCTAAAATCTAGGCTCACTGAATTCCCCTACGTGCGTCCCAGTACGATTACACATAAATCATTGTGCTACTAGCATCTTGTAGCTTATTGCAAATATCTTGGATCACTGTTTTCCCCTTCCCGCTTTTCAGTACTGTTATGCAAAATTCATTGTACTCCTAACATCCTGCAGCACAGTCCTTCGAGTAATGTGTTATTCTATTTCTCTTAATGCACTTCAAAATCAACGGATGTACTCCGGATTGTATCTATTCATATATATATATATATATATATATATATATATATATATATATATATATATATATATATATATATATTCTTGATATTTAACGTTATCCATTGTTTTTCCGTTGCACTGACTTTATGAAGTTAATATATTACTATGTAAGTAATTTTATCCACCATTAAGTGCAATAATTTTACCTTGAGTGATGAGGCACCTTTCGGTCGTTGACCATTGTCGAATCACTGATGTTTTTCTGTACAGAAAAACATCAGTGATTCGACAATGGTCAATTGACCGAAAGGTGCCTCATCACTCAAGGTAAAATTATTGCACTTAATGGTGGATAAAATTACTTACATAGTAATATATTAACTTCATATATATATATATATATATATATATATCGCAATATGTATTCTTGTGTATTCCTGATGATGTTGGTACTGTTAGCCAACGAAAAGCTTTGAATTGTAAATTCAAATATAATTCTTGTATTTGTATTTTGACTTTTGTTCTTTATATATATATATTTTAAAACAACCTAGGTTATTCAAATACAAGAATATTAATTATTTTATATCCAAAGCTTTTCGTTGGCAAACAGTAGGCCTACCAACATCATCAGGAATGAAAATTACAAAAATGTAAGCTATAGGCCTAAAACATATGTTTAATTAGAAATAGAATTGTTGCCAAATTTATTTTGTTGCTGTAACATTATAGACATTGAATATAGTATCAAATTTAGAATGTATTTGTATTTGTTCTTTTATTAATTTGTTATTATTATTGTGTTTATATATTTCGAATGCTTCATATATATTCATTCTTAATCCCTTATTAATTTCTTTTATAAGTTTCATATTTTCTATATTTGGAAATTGGTGCTTATTATTAATACAATGATTTGCGAAATATGATTTATATATTTGTGGATGAATATAGGCATTTAAATGTTCTTTATATCTTTCTTTTAATTTTTTCTTGGTTTGACCTATATAAGCTTTATTACAATTTTCGCATTCTAATTTATAAACACCACCTTTTTCGTGCATATTAATTGTTTTATTATTGTTATTTATTATGTTTAATATTTTCTTATTAGTTTTGTATGCAATTTTAATATTTGTATTTTTAAATAATTTGGTGATATTTTTTATTTCATGGCCTATAAATAAAAATGAAGTCCATATTGTATTATTATTATTATTATTGCAAATTAAATTATTATTTTGTTTATTAAAAATATTATAATTAAGTTTGTCAACAGTTTTCTTTTTATAACCGTTTTCTAATGCAATTTGATAAATTATGTTTTTTTCTCTTATTTTATTTTCTTCATTCATGGGTATTTTATGCATTCTATATAATAAGTTATATAAAGCAGCCATTTTTTTATTATATGGATGATTAGAATTATTTGGTATAATTTTGTTTGTCAAAGTTGGTTTACGGTCTATCATATATTCAAATTTTTCATTTTTTTTATTATTGTTAAATCTAGAAAATTTATTTTGTTATTTGTTTCAATTTCATAAGTAAATTTGATTTTATTATTAATTTTATTTATTTTATCCAAAATATTTGTTAAATTTATATTATTATTGTTTGATATATACATTCCATCATTTACATAGCGAACCCAATAATAAATTTTAAACATTTATTTATTTATTTATATATATATATATAAAGAACTAAGTCAAAATACAAATACTAGAATTATAATTGAATTTACAATTAGGTTTAATAGGTTTAAATTAGGTTCAATATTCCTGATGATGTTAGTACTGTTAGCCAACGAATAGCTTTGAATTGTAAATTCAATTATAATTCTTGTATTTGTATTTTGACTTAGTTCTTTATTAATACACAAGAATACATATTGCGATATTTATAAATATACAGTATATACAGTATATATATATATATATATATATATATATATATATATATATACAGTATATATATATATATATATATATATATATATATATATATATATATATACTGTATATACTGTATATATATATATATATATATATATATATATATATATATATATATATATATATACTGTATATGTATAGATAGATAGATAGAGGCTATATAATACGTTCATATATTTAAAAACACTATACCTGTAACTTATCAAATATAATTTGAGTAGCTTATAACTTATTGTAACTCAAGTTTTTGTAAACTTCTTGTTACTTTTTAAACTTTTCCATTTTTTTCTGCACTATGTTCCACTTTCGGGCACTTTTCGGCACAATATAATTTTTTTGAAGCCTACACACTAATTTTCTAAGCATAAAGTATTCCCAAGATTGAAGTATTAAATTGTAAATTATAGGGCCTACACTTAGTTACATTTGTGTTGGAAGGTTACAGAAAATGGTTTTAGGTAAAGCATGCTTTAATTATTGCTTAAACGTTAACAATTTAAACAACCTGTTTATAGGTATGGCAGAGGAATCGTTCTAATACTCCGCCTAACGTAAAATAATAGGATAATATGACTGAACTTGTTTTTTTAAGTTCAACTACGATTTTAAAAGTAAATGGGCGAAATTGACATTTAATTGTAATGAACAATTATAATGGCTTTTATGATTTTTTTTAATATCTTAGAGAGAAATTCCTAAAACATAATACATGCGGTATGGATGTATAAAATACATTGACATACAACAAATGTAATGTAATTGATAAACCGAATTTACACATGTGGTAGTACAGTGTAAGGAATTTAGCAATGGTAATACAGTATAAACGCGTATCAATGCAATAATTGTCTCTAACAACCATCCTGACATAATTATTACGAGACCAAAGCATCGCGCTGGAGAGCCACTAACAGCATTTCAGTTGTGGAAACTTTCCGATAATCGGTAACCTGCCACAGTTGCATTTATAGTCGGAATGCACCAACCGGGACACACATTACTCCACCTGTCACCTGCGTTTTCACTCGTTTCCATTGCCGTACACGAGAAATCTTCAACTTTATGTTCGATAATACATTTTGCAATAAAACCAAGATGGCAAGAAATGTAATAACAAATCTTTAATAACATCTCTAATAATGTTAATAAATATAAGCCTATACATTAAGGTAACTCACTTCACGTTTAAATAATTACAAATTTTAATTATATCTTTTTTCAATCGTTTTTTTATTCTATAAGAGATAACATTAACAACTCGGCAACAAAATTATGGAACGACTTTTCTTTTTAACGCCAAAGTACTGTATCACAGTACTAGATTATTCGCTTTAAAACGAACTATTCAGTAGCCTCATCATATACTTTCTTATGACGATTACCTAAAAAGGGTTAATCACTTCAGAGTCTCATTTTAATGATCCTCAAATTATAATGCGTCAGAAGGTTAGGGCGGTGAGAAACTTACGACTGAAAAATACTGGCGACTAAAAGGGCGGCAGAGTATGAGAAAATATATATTGCTCTATTTTCAGATATTTAACAAAATCGATTAGATATAAGTCTACCACATAATAAGAAACTTTTTAAAATTTTAAGATATTATTCTATAAACATTTGCTGAAAGAAAGTAGAGAATGTTTTTGTCCGCATGAACGAGGCGAATATCCCGCTTAACAAGTACGTGGTGCACATCCCGCAAATATCGGTTAGCAGTGGCTTCAATACAATCAACAATAAACCCAATACCACAATGCAAAATATTAATGAAATAATAACTCATTTACAAAGTAATAAGGATTAGAACCTTGTGTACGTTTCGATTGCAAAGTAATCATTACAGGGGATAAGTAGAAACACAGGTATGAAGGTACAAAAACGTTGTGAACTATTAAGCGTTAACTTAGATAATATAAAGTTGAGTAAACGTCTTAAAATGAATAACACAATAAGTTCTAATAATAATTAAAATGAGTCATTTTAAAACAATATAGATGTACTTTGAATGTAATTTGGTACATAACGTAGGTTTTTTCTCACAAAATGAAACATAACAGTTTGTGAAAATCCTTTAAAATGTAATAAACTTTCTAATTTTAAAAGAAATCTCTTAATTATCTACTAAACATTATTGAAAGTTTAAGCTTTTTACAACCTAAAACGTTGTATGAAGGAGGCAAGACGATTCTGCAAAAACTATATTTTACATCATAAACACTAACTTTCTTCACATGATTATGAAGGATGCTTAATAAATAAATCATTTTTTCATATTGTTTAAAATATAAAATAATATAGTACAATTTAATATTAAATAATCAAAACGTTACATGAAGTCAATTCCCCATATATCTTCTAGATTACTACCTGCGTCAAAAAAATTAATAAACATTGAAATCGTAACTGTTAAAACAGAAAACCGTATTGATAGTTCCGAGACACAATATTCGAGGGCTTTCCGCTGTTGGTACCAACCCTCGACCCCCCCCCCTCCACTACAGTCTGTCAGACTGCCTGATATGGTAGTCTTTTTTTTCTTACAAACATACTGCCATACTGACACCAGTCTTTATACCGACTGTTGTCATCTAGAAGTTGAGAAACTAATCTAGGAAGAATGAGATGAACAATTGCAATGGATTCCTAGTCATGTAGGACTTGTAAGGGAACAGACTAGCAGATGAACTAGCGAAAAGGAATCCCTCGTTAACCAACTGCACTGTCATCCCTAAACTCTCCAAATAACATCTTTTACAGTCTTGTGAACGCCCATACTAGAACTAAAATGGCGGATCTGGCCAAACATAAGAAATGAGAGCTTCTGTCCTCCAAAGGCTCATTGCTCAGAACCCTACCCCGTATGGAAGTGGTAGCCAGATTTCGCCTAGTAACTGACCTTGACTACCTCCAGAATCTACTCCACCGGACCAAAGTAATGGAAGATCCACCTGTCCCCTTTGCCAAAAGGGCAGAATGGACCGCGAACACCTAAGCTCTTATCCACGTCTCTCCGGCTCCCCTTAGGACATCACTGGACGATACTTGAAGAGTTTAATGGCGGAAATGCCAAGAATGGGCGTTAACTAAATACATGAATGAAAATATTTAGTGATGCAGGAATACTCAAAGGATTACATATGAGTAGAAATCATGTCATTTCTCTTTTTGACTTGTCTTTTAATAATGAAGGCTTGGTAAAATCCTAGTTTCGGGCATTTACAGATCGGAAAGGTTGGAACGGTGGAAGGGTGGAAACTCATTTTATATGTGAAGTACATTGTTATAGTCTGGAATTGATGGCGTGAGAAATAAATATGGATTTATTCAGAAAGGTAGTTGTGAATTATAAGAGGTTTTAATAGGCGATCACTTTAATATGTCTGTAATACCAAGCGACATCTATTGAAATATGAGGTAGTTGGTAAGTAAAACCCAAACACTGAGGGTTAATCCAAGCCAGGGAGTAATAGAGGAATAAAAACTAGAGTTCATTTAGATCTTAGACGGGTTGAGAAAATAGATGTAAGAAGATCTGACATTTGGAGTAAAGTGTTGCAGCACCTCGAAGCACAAAGGAAGTGTTTGAACCCAAAGTCTCTGTGCAACGGTTCGTGTTGCCAATATGACTCCTTTGAAATGACTTCCAAACGCCCTTGATAATACGAAAGAGAAAGAGGAGGGCGTTTAGCTTCATTATAAAAACAACATTGAACAATAGGAGTCATCGGGTGGGATTTCCTTCGTTTACCGAAAACGTACAGAAATTCCGAAATTTTAACGTAATGGCTTCTAAGTCGTACTTGGAGGTATCTTTCTATGGTCCCACGGGAGACTACCCTGCACACTCGATCCATTATTCCTCCATACTCCTTGAACAATAAGGAAACGTTACGTATAGTAGCACGCAGAGTCCGACTGGACCTACACCCTCCCACCTCCCTACCACGACTAGTGTTGCGTTACATTTTCATACCTTTTGGTAATGACCAAACTTTTATTATCAGGAAGGGCTTTCACACGCCCTAGCTTTTACTGTTGTCTTTTAGACGGTACACAACCTAATGTATCCTGAACATTAGGCGTGATAAAACCATGTCATCTCTACACATTGAGAGTATGGTAACCAGTTAATAATGTACCAGCACTTCAATTTTTTAAATTTAATATTAGGAAAGTATGCCAACAAATAAAACTTCTGTAGGCAGGTGTGGATATTTTTTATTTGATATTTATTTCAAAAAATATACTTTAACTTTTTCAAATTAGAATAAAAATTGTAAAAGTTTATAGTATTTAGTTAAAACGTTTTAAGCAAATACCACAGGATTAATTTGTTTGTTTACGGTTGATTTTTTGTAATTAAATATTCAAAAAGGCGGCCTTTGAATGTTTAAAAAGTGGTTCCGTAAATGGGAACAGTTTATTTCGAGCGTTTCAAACGTTAAAAAACATGTTATTTTTAAACGTCAAACATTTAGACGATTAAGCAGTTAACAATCCAGGAAGATTGCAAATCGCATGTTTCTGTATTGACATATCACGGTGGATGCATTTTTGCAATTAAACTGCGTGCTCTTTGAAACTTGCAACTTTGTATACGAAATGACATTCGTCAGAACTGTAACAATGATAAATATTGCATCGTAAATGTTTTGTTACACAGTTTTATTTTAAAACGTTCAATCCCATTAATGCGACATCAAATCGTTTTTTCCGATCAAGTAATACTGTTAAAACGCCGTCAAGAATTTATAAGTAAGTGATTCCGTGCTTGAGAAAAAATATAAAAGTAATTGAAGCTGCAAGAGATCGAGCTTTTATTTCCCTAAGTACTTGTCACACTTTTGAATAGAAGCTAAGTAATCTTGAATGAATTGCACTCAGCAGCGACGTCACCGTGTTTACACTTCGGATCCCCAAGTTTGTAACTTAATCGGCCTAAAAGAAGACAAACAGTCCGGAACATTATTCCACTGACGGTTGCCTAGGTAAAACATGTTATTTGAGATTTGTCCTAACCGTTCTGATTTAAAAGTTTTCTTGTAAACAGATCGATTAGGCATTGCAATAAATTATACTAGACAGGATCAAGATACACGCAACGCTGAGCTCTGTATGCGGCAAAACATACTTATCGGTCGCCCCAACATTTTGTACAACCTAATTAAATGATTTTATTCATAATTACACAGATAACTATACAAATACATATTTCGTAACCAGGAACAGTACTAGATTATAAATTTACACTTTAGAAATGCCAAAAGCTCGTGTAATAATTTTGCTATATAAAGGGTTAAACAATTACTTGGTTTTTTTAAAATTTTAAAATATAAAAATGCAATACTTTGTGCAGCTATATATTAAGAAATAAAAACATTTGTGAAATATTTATGAAAATGTTAACATATTTTGTTTGTAGAAATTGAAATTAATTTAGTACGCGGATTTATTGAGGAAAAGTCAAATTAATTTTCTACTCCTTTCTTTTGTTCAAGGTTTTATACAAAACACTCAATTAACAATAACAAAATACAATTTAATTACTAAATATCTTCATTTTGTTTTTAAAAATAAATTGTTTTAGCTGAATATTTACAACACGACCCGGTCACGCTACATTTAATTAGAAGCTGGTGTAGAATATAAACTATCTCTGATAGAAATATTATTGCTAAATGACGAATAAAGGGGTGGGGGTTTAGGTTCATAACAAGCAATAAAAACAAAAAAGTCAATTCCTACTTACAGCAAAGACAATTTTTATTTTAGTTACTTTTTAATAAATAGTTATAATTCACATAAATAAATTAACATAACCTATCCATTTAAACAGCTGTTCTGCCACATAACCTGTAACATAAAATCATATGGTATCGAGTATTTTAAACCAAATGGAACGAAATAACTATATTGCATACCTTGTCCCTTTTGTGAAAAGTTTTTTCCCTTATAAAAATAAAATTGATTCATCTTAAATTTAATTAATTAATATTTGCAATGCTGTATTGACATCAGTTGCCATCTACTACAAGCTTCAAAACATTTATTTAAACTTGAGTGGACGAATCAAAAGTATTTTATTAACGATTGAAAATTTAAACAAGCTATATATAAGGAGAGTGTGAAGTAATAGAAGGAGTTGAATTAGCTTATGTAAATATAGTTTTACATAACAACAAGGGTGTGGCGGACTAATCCAGGGTAGTCCAAAGACTGAGAGTGATTTCTCCAGAATAAGACTCAACCCGTTTCCTGCTCTACTTTGAGTGCAGACTCGATGTTTACATCTAGAAACCTCGTATGTTTCACTATTTGGGGTAGTAACAAAAGTTCAATCCTGAATCTATATCTTCTACGGTAGTTAAGGTTCTAGATAAGGGACTTTTAATTTATAAATAACTGTTTAATTATAAAACTTTTTGTGAGTTTCACACCGGATAATACAGTGTAAAAGCTCTATTAGTTTCTTCAGAGAACTGTCACTCATTCATTCTAACACGAATTATCTATAAGCTCTAGTACAGCTAGTGTTTTTCTCAATCGCTTTATATAAGGGACGCATCGAAAAGGGTTTTAGAGTTTCTATTTGTTCTTGTATCAGCTGAAAGTTATTTAAATTGGCCAAAGTAACAAATTTCATGCTAATTTCAGTCTGTAATAAGTGAATCAAACATTATAGATTGAATATAGTTTTCGTATAAATCTAATTGTGAACTGTTAGTAGGTATAGGTATAGTGTCCTTTATTTAAGACTTCAATGTGTGTAACTCACACACACACACACACACACACACACACACACACACACACACACACACAACTACACACACACACACACACACACATACACAACTACACACACACACACACACACACACACAACTACAAACACACACACACACACACACACACACACACACACACACACACACATACACACCCTTGCGTGCGCACAAACACACAAATATATATTGGTACATTATAAACATTGGGACAAATTTGATTTGTATATTTTCACATTAATACAAACGTTTAAATGTTCTTTATATCTTTCTTCTTTGTTTGTCCTACACATAATTGATTACAATCTTGATATTTAATAATATATACACCATTTCATTCGTGCATATTATTTTGATTATTATTATTTTCTTAAATTTTTTTATATTTTAAATTTTATTCTCAGTTTTGTAAGTAAATTGTATATTTGTTTCTTTCAATAATCTTTTAATTGTATTTATTGCGTTACCTGTGAATGTAAAAGTTGTCCAAATTTTTTCTCTTAAAATTTACAAAGTAATTGTCATTTTTGTGTTTTTATTATGTTATTTAATTTATCTATTTTTTTCAATAAATGTTTTGTTGAAAAATATATACAAGTTAACAAGTGTTTCATTTGACGTTTATATATAATATGTGTGTGTGTGTGTGTGTGTGTGTGTGTGTGTGTGTGTGTGTGTGTGTGTTGTGTGTGTGTGTGTGTGTGTGTGTGTGTGTGTGTGTGTGTGTGTGTGTGTGTGTGTGTGTGTGTGTGTGTGTGTGTGTGTGTGTGTGTGTGTGTCTGGTCAATGGTCGAGTGACAGAAAGGTGCCTCATTACAAAATAAAAATTTATTGATTTTAATAGTGGAATAATTCTTTATAATTAAACTATAATAACTATGTATCTATTGTATATATATATATATATATATATATATATATATATATATATATATATATATACAATAGATAAATACAAATAGAAGAATAATTTATTGAATCATACAATTCAAAGCTTATTGTTTTCCCAATGACAAAAATTATTCTTGTGTTTGTATCTATCATATTTTTTCATATATATACACCTATTAGAGGTCATGTCCTTTTTTTCAATTAAAGTTATGTGTTTGTGATAGAACCACTGATGGCGATGACATAATATCATTGAAACCAGTTTGGAAGTGAAGCTTTATAATTGTGAATTATATATATTGCTTATGTTTATAACCTTAACTCACAAGCCAGCTCGAGTATTCACATGTTGTAGTCAGAGTTTAGCTGGTGAGGCTAATTTACGAAGATAAACGCTTGAGAACAAACCTTTAATGGTCACAAATTAGCAGTTTGCTCAACACATTAGCTTCGGTTACGATGTCGCCATTTACACCAATGATGGAGATACGGCCGCAGAAACTATTGAGTCAAGCAAACTTCTAGTTTGTGAGTATTGAGTCTCAGTTTCCAAATAGTTCTCGTTTGTATTTGGATTGTTTTATAAAGTCAATTATATGATCTCAAATTATCTACGTTAAGGTGAAACAAGGCAAAATTTAGTACTTTTTACGTTTAAAAAAAAAAAAAAAGTTATTTAACAAATTATTTCTTTTGTAGTCTCTTACAAAAGTCTTTTGTAAAGCTCTTTGAATCTTGACATTCTTTTCGAAATTATAAGAGTTCTTTGTTTTAAAACCGTTCCGCAATTATGTGCTAGTGATGTGTGAATAGATTGCAGAAGGGAGATGCAAGAACCCTCCAATCACATCTCTTTAAAGCAGATATTATGTTGGAAAGAAAGCTATTATTCGCGCGAAAGAAGATATTCTAAGTGCAGCTCGTAATATTCTCAAATAACGTAGCGAAGGGTTTCTAAACAGAAGGTTATTTTCGTCTTATAACTTCAAGTAATATTCAATAAAATCCCCTTTTTAACTTCTACTTGGTCACCTTTGGTTGTTACTTATGGGATAGTGATTTTTCCAAAAATAATAAATTTGTACAATAGTAAATGAAAATAAAAATGTAGAATCGAAAAACCGCAACTTGTTCATGCACCAGTATAGGCTTTCTTTCGCTTAGATCTCCCCGATAACAGGTCACTCGCCCTACTCTGTCAGCAACATCTACATTTTTATACCAAATTTGTTTGGTATATGAATTCTTACCACCAATAATGTAATCCTATATGTCTTTATTATTGTGCTATCCTTATGAGTAGGAGGGATTTATCAAAAAGGCTGTAGCGTTTACGCTAAAGTTCGGACGTACTTACTATAAGAATGGACAATATTACTTTCCTTATGTGTAGAAGGGATTTATCAAAAAGGCTGTAGCGTTTACGCTAAAGTTCGGACGTACTTGCTATAAGAATGGACAATATTACTTTCCTTATGTGTAGAAGGGATTTATCAAAAAGGCTGTAGCGTTTACGCTAAAGTTCGGACGTACTTGCTATAAGAATGGACAATATTACTTTCCTTATGTGTAGGAGGGATTTATCAAAAAGGCTGTAGCGTTTACGCTAAAGTTCGGACGTACTTGCTATAAGAATGGACAATATTACTTTCCTTATGAGTAGGGGGGATTTATCAAAAAGGCTGTAGCGTTTACGCTAAAGTTCGGACGTACTTGCTATAAGAATGGACAATATTACTTTCCTTATGTGTAGGAGGGATTTATCAAAAAGGCTGTAGCGTTTACGCTAAAGTTCGGACGTACTTGCTATAAGAATGGACAATATTACTTTCCTTATGTGTAGGAGGGATTTATCAAAAAGGCTGTAGCGTTTACGCTAAAGTTCGGACGTACTTGCTATAAGAATGGACAATATTACTTTCCTTATGTGTAGGAGGGATTTATCAAAAAGGCTGTAGCGTTTACGCTAAAGTTCGGACGTACTTGCTATAAGAATGGACAATATTACTTTCCTTATGTGTAGGAGGGATTTATCAAAAAGGCTGTAGCGTTTACGCTAAAGTTCGGACGTACTTGCTATAAGAATGGACAATATTACTTTCGGTCTACCAGTAATGCATTATAAAGCATGATTTTAACCGTCGTTGCGGGAGTGTAGTTCTGTGTCAGGAAAATCAATTAATATAAATAGAAATGTTCAAAGTAGGTTCCTAATTAGATCAACAAAGTAAAACTTTGTTTTATTCAACTTTTTATTAAATAATTACAATTACTACAAATAAAGTAACATAATTTTATTTAGAGTATCATAATTACCCGCCATTCCCAGCCTCGGCACACTCCCCGTTATCGCGCTTCGGAGAATCTGTGGTTCATAAAATGTTCTGACATATGGAGGTCCTCCGAAATGAGACAACTGGGAGTGTAACGATGCTGGGAATGACAGTTAATTATGATACTCTAAATAAGAATATATATAAATCCCATCGGAAAAGTAGAAAATTTTCAAAAGTAACATAACATGTGCATAAAACCGCTGTACCAATAAAACCAGCTGTTTTATAAAATCATATGTTATCACTTATTTTAAGTCAAATGAAACAAAATAACTAAATTGCATACTTTGCCCCTTTTGTAAAAAATCTAACTTATTAAATTTTTTAATTAATTGAATAATATTTGAAAAAACTGTATTAACATCAATTGACATCCACTACAAGTTTTAAAAGATGTATTTGAACTTGAGTGGATGAATAAAAAGTATTTTATTAACGATTGAAAATTTGAACTCAATATATATATAGGGAAAGTGTGAACTAATAGAAGGGATTGAGTAAAGTATACATTCACATAAAAAAGGTAAAATAAGGGATCCAATCAATGACAATATATAAATTGTCCAACTAGGACTTGCTACAATGTTCTGTATTATGAGCTGATAGATTCGTTTTATACAAATAGGGATCACGTTTCGACGAGCTGAGAATCGCGAGGCGAAAATAGACCATCTGTGTTGAGCTGTTGAGCACAGATTCTTCAATTTAACTAAACAAAGTTCATCATTTTCTCTCGTCATTGAATTTCTCCTCCTCTCAACTTTAATTCCTGCTAATATGATCTCAAGTTTAATTTTTTTCCAACCTCAAGTGATTACTGTTTTGCCTGGGTATCTAAGTTTTGCTCGAGAGTAAATCATCTCATGCGTCACGGGACGTAATCGTATTTCAGCTTAAAATAAGTGCTAACACTTGTTTCTTATAGCAGCTGATTTTATGTTGTAGGTTATGTTATAGAACAACTGTTTTAAAACGATTATTAAGATATATTATTACAAATAAATATTATAAAAAAATATTTTTATCGGGTAATAAATACAATAATTTATTTATATTTGGATAAACATCACTATAATTTTTTCAATATGATGATAATGAGTTAGGCTACATATTTTTGTAACAATTATTTAAACAAGATATATTTAGGCGCATCTGGCAATTTTTAAGAATCGATTTCAATTAAATTCGTTTGATACATTTTTTATTTAGTACATTTAGTTCACCTTACAGGTTTCATATTAACTACATAAAATATATGTATTATAATCACTATTTATTACATTCTTCAAATTAAGTAGGCTATTCATTTCTGTAGGCTATCTGACAGCTGATATTTTTCGATCTGCTACTGTCACTACACTAGCACAGGAAATTGTCTAATATCAATATGCCTTACAATCTGCTCTTACAGGAACATATTTCTTCATTTTGTTTTAGTTTGTATCATCAAGGGTACATTCCCCCATCTACTACGTTTAATCAGCTATTGATCTTAATCGATTATGTCATGTTCTTCGACTACTCCTTCTTCCGATGGTTGTAACATTCAGTTGGAAAATTAAATTTTCAACAGAAATTTTCACGAAGCATAACGACACAAAATTACAAAATTTATTCAAACGCTGGATTTTACTGCATGCATTGTACGTGCTAAATTGCAAAACTTTGAACTTTGTTCTTTTATTAAAATATGCACAAGAGAACTTTAATGTATTTAAAATCCTTTAATAGCAAATATAGCTATACTTTTAAAATGTAAAACTCTTCAAATCCCACCGTCGGCGTCGTCTGGGAAGCACTTTGTTTGCAACACGTATTACTTATATACTCGATTTCTTTAATGTATTTTAGATACGCTTCAGAATTTATTTTTTAATTAAATTCTGATGGAACAGAAAGCACAAGGGTTAAACGAAGTGTCAGAATACCGAACATTGTAACACTTCCATTTTGATGGTTAGTCAAGATTGTATCATGTTTTTCGTTATATTATGAAATTAAATGAATAAAACGTTTTTAATCTTTTTTCGTGTGGTCAGATTTTTGCTTTCTTTATCAAATAAATTTTAAATATCTTTACTAATTCGGTTATTTTGACTCAGCTTAGAGGGTTGAACAATTATAGTAAGAGTTCTGTTGTTAGGCTTATTTTTTTGAATTATTGTCAAAATAATGTCCTACTCTCAGAATTCAAAAGACTATCTGAATAGCAGATTTTGAGCCGTTTGCGAGCGGCCGTCAGTGCTTGTGTCGTCTCTACCCAAAGAGGATATTATGTACAGCGTGTGTAGTGTTCTTGGAGCGAGCCGCTTTGGCGTTTGTGGTGCGAGCGGCCGTCAGTGCTTATGTCGTCTCTACCCAGAGAGGATATTATGTACAGCTGGTGTAGAGTTCATGGAGCGAGCCACTTTGCCGTTTGTGGTGCGAGCGGCCGTCAGTGCTTGTGTCGTCTCTACCCAGAGAGGATATTATGTACAGCTGGTGTAGAGTTCATGGAGCGAGCCGCTTTGCCGTTTGTGGTGCGAGCGGCCGTCAGTGCTTGTGTCGTCTCTACCTAGAGAGGATATTATGTACAGCTGGTGTAGTGTTCATGGAAGGAGCCGCTTTGCCGTTTGTGGTGCGAGCGGCCGTCAGTGCTTGTGTCGTCTCTACCTAGAGAGGATATTATTGTTGATATAGTGTATCCTTGAGCCTGTCTGGTGAACATAGTTGCAAAGTGACGGAGGTGTGATCTCGACCCAGGGAGAATATTATTGTTGATGTAGTGTATCCTTAAGCCTGTCTGGTGAACCTAGTTGCAAAGTGACGGAGGTGTGATCTCGACCCAGGGAGGATATTATTGTTGATGTAGTGTATACGTGAGCCTGTCTGGTGAACATAGTTGCAAAGTGACGGAGGTGTGATCTCGACCCAGGGAGAATATTATTGTTGATGTAGTGTATCCTTAAGCCTGTCTGGTGAACCTAGTTGCAAAGTGACGGAGGTGTGATCTCGACCCAGGGAGGATATTATTGTTGATGTAGTGTATACGTGAGCCTGTCTGGTGAACCTAGTTGCAAAGTGACGGAGGTGTGATCTCGACCCAGAGAGGATATTATTGTTGATGTAGTGTATCCTTGAGCCTGTCTGGTGAACCTAGTTGCAAAGTGACGGAGGTGTGATCTCGACCCAGAGAGGATATTATTGTTGATGTAGTGTATCCGTGAGCCGGTCTGGTGAACATAGTTGCAAAGTGACGGAGGTGTGATCTCGACCCAGAGAGGATATTATTGTTGATGTAGTGTATCCTTGAGCCTGTCTGGTGAACCTAGTTGCAAAGTGACGGAGGTGTGATCTCGACCCAGAGAGGATATTATTGTTGATGTAGTGTATCCTTGAGCCTGTCTGGTGAACCTAGTTGCAAAGTGACGGAGGTGTGATCTCGACCCAGAGAGGATATTATTGTTGATGTAGTGTATCCGTGAGCCGGTCTGGTGAACATAGTTGCAAAGTGACGGAGGTGTGATCTCGACCCAGGGAGAATATTATTGTTGATGTAGTGTATCCTTGAGCCTGTCTGGTGAACCTAGTTGCAAAGTGACGGAGGTGTGATCTCGACCCAAAGAGGATATTATTGTTGATGTAGTGTATCCTTGAGCCTGTCTGGTGAACCTAGTAGCAAAGTGACGGAGGTGTGATCTCGACCCAAAGAGGATATTATTGTTGATGTAGTGTATCCTTGAGCCTGTCTGGTGAACATAGTTGCAAAGTGACGGAGGTGTGATCTCGACCCAAAGAGGATATTATTGTTGATGTAGTGTATCCTTGAGCCTGTCTGGTGAACCTAGTAGCAAAGTGACAGAGGTGTGATCTCGACCCAAAGAGGATATTATTGTTGATGTAGTGTATCCTTGAGCCTGTCTGGTGAACATAGTTGCAAAGTGACGGAGGTGTGATCTCGACCCAGAGAGGATATTATTGTTGATGTAGTGTATCCCTGAGCCTGTCTGGTGAACCTAGTTGCAAAGTGACGGAGGTGTGATCTCGACCCAGGGAGGATATTGTTGTTGATGTAGTGTATCCGTGAGCCTGTCTGGTGAACCTAGTTGCAAAGTTGAATAGTTTAAAATAGTTCTCTTGCGACTAGTTTTTCGCTATGTGTCTAGCCCTTATCTTTCTTTAGTGCAGATTTTTATTTCAATAGTATTCATAAAGATTTCCTTAAGCTGGATGGTAAATTATCCCTATATATTTCTATTAAGTATAAATTATGAGTATCATACATTCTGTATAGCAGTGTTATCTTTAAATTATGGAAATTAAAGCACTTCAGTTGGCAAGCCGGTTGAATAGTTGCCAGAACATTTGGCAACTCTCCATTATGGCTCATCTTCTGAGTGACAGTAACGCTTGACCTACACCTGCATTCATGTTTTATCATATCTGGGACAATATGTTACAGTTCAAACCAATGTTACATACCAACGTTACATATTAATGTTACATAGCGATGTTAGTTACCAATGTTACTCACAGATGTTACATACCGACGTTACCTACAAATATTATATAGCGATGTTACATACCGACGTTACCAACAAATATTACATAGCGATGTTACATACCAACTTTACATGCCAATGTTACACACAGATGTTACATACCAACTTTACATACCAATGTTACACACAGATCTTACATACCGACGTTACCTACAAATATTACATAGCGATGTTACATACCAACTTTACATGAGAAAGTTACACACAGATTATACATACAAACTTTACATACCTATGCTACACACAGATGTTACATACCGACGTTACCAACAAATATTACATAGTAATGTTACATACCAACTTTATATAACAATCTTACACACACATGTTACATACCGACTTTATATACCAATGTTACACACAGATGTTACATACCGACGTTACCTACAAATATTACATAGCGATGTTACATACCAACTTTACATACCAATGTTACACACAGATGTTACATAAATGCTTTACATACCAATGTTACACACAGATGTTACATACCGACGTTACTTACAAATAATACATAGCGATGTTACATACCAACTTTACATACCAATGTTACACCCAGATTTTACATACCGACGTTACCTACAAATATTTCATAGCGATGTTACATACTAACTATATATGCCAATAATACATAACGATGGTACATAGCGATGTTACATACCAAATTTACATTCCAACGTTACATAGCAATGTTACATACCAACTTTACATACCAATGTTACACACAGATCTTACATACCGACGTTACCTACAAATATTACATAGCAATGTTACATACCAACTTTACATAACAATCTTACACACAGATGTTACATACCAACTTTACATAACAATGTTACACACAGATGTTACATACCAACATTACCTACAAATATTACATAGCGATGTTACATACCAACTTTACATGCCAATGTTACACACAGATATTACATAAAAACTTTACATACCAATGTTACACAAAGATGTTACATACTGACGTTACCTACAAATAATACATAGCGATGTTACATACCAACCTTACATACCAATGTTACACACAGATGTTACATACCGACGTTACCTACAAATATTTGATAGCGATGTTACATACTAACTTAATATGCCAATGTTACATAACGATGGTACATATCGATGTTACATACCAAATTTACATTCCAGCGTTACATAGCAATGTTACATACTAACTTAATATGCCAATGTTACATAACGATGGTACATATCGATGTTACATACCAAATTTACATTCCAGCGTTACATAGCAATGTTACATATCATCTTTACATGCCAATGTTAGACACAGATGTTACATACAAACTTTACAAACCAATGTTACACACAGATATTACATACCGACATTACCTACAAATATTTCATAGCAATGTTACATACTAACTTTACATGCCAATATTACACACAGATGTTACATACCAACTTTACATACCAATGTTACACACAGATGTTACATACCTACGTTACCTACAAATATTACATAGCAATGTTATTTACCAACTTTACATGCGATGTTAGACACAGATGATACATACCAACTTTACATACCAATGTTACACACAGATGTTACATACCGACGTTACCTACAAATATTACATAGCGATATTACATACTAACTTTACATGCCAATGTTACACACAGATATACCATATCAAATTAACATACCAATGTTACACACAGATGATACATAGCTACCTTACCTACAACTATTACATAGCGATGTTACATACCAACTTTACATACCAATGTTACACACAGATGGTACATACCTACGTTACCTACAAATATTACATAGCGATGTTACATAACAACGTTACATTCCAACGTTACATGGCAATGTTACTTACCAATTTTACATAACAACATTACATTCCAACGTTACATAGCAATGTTACTTACCAACTTTACATACCAATGTTACACACAGATGTTATATACCAACTTTACATGCCAATGTTATATAACGATGGTACATAACGATGTTACATAACAACTATACATTCCAACGTTACATAGCAATGTTACTTACCCACTTTACATGCCAATGTTACACACAGATGTTACATACCAACTTTACAAACCAATGTTAAATACCAATGTTACTTACCAACTTTACATACCAATATTACATACCAAAGTTACTTACAAACTTTACATTCCAACGTTACCTAGCAATGTTACTTACCAACTTTACATACCAATGTTACACACAGATGTTACATACCAACTTTACATGCCAATGTTACATAACGATGTTACATTCCAACGTTACATAGCAATGTTACTTACCAACTTTACATGCCAATGTTACACACAGATGTTACATACCAACTTTACATACCAATGTTACACACAGATGTTACATAACAACGTTACATTCCAACGTTACATTCCAACGTTACATAGCAATGTTATTTACCAACTTTACATGCCAATGTTAGAAACAGATGTTACATACCAACTTTACAAACCAATGTTACACACAGATGTTACATACTAATTTTACATGCTAATGTTACATAACGATGGTACATAGCGATGTTACATTGAAACGTTACATAGCGATGTTATATACCAACTTTACATTCCAATGTTACATAACGATGGTATATAGCGATGTTACATGCCAACTTTACATGCCGATGGTACATAGCGATGTTACATACCAACTTTACATAACAATCTTTCACACAGATGTTACATACTAACTTTACATACCAATGTTACACACAGATGTTACATACCGACGTTACCTACAAATATTACATAGTAATGTTACATACCAACTTTATTTAACAATCTTACACACAATTGTTACATACCGACTTTACATACCAATGTTACACACAGATGTTACCTACCGACGTTACCTACAAATATTACATAGTAATGTTACATACCAACTTTACATAACAAACTTACACACAGATGTTAAATACCAACTTTACATAACAACGTTACATTCCAACGTTACATAGCAATGTTACTTACCAACTTTACATGCCAATGTTACACACAGATGTTATATACCAACTTTACATGCCAATGTTACATAACGATGGTACATAACGATGTTACATAACAACGTTACATTCCAACGTTACATAGCAATGTTACTTACCAACTTTACATGCCAATGTTACACACAGATGTTACATACTAACTTTACATGCCAATGTTACACACAGATGTTACATACCAACTTTACATACCAATGTTAAATACCAATGTTACTTACCAACTTTACATACCAATATTACATACCAATGTTACTTACAAACTTTACATTACAACGTTACATAGCAATGTTACTTACCAACTTTACATACCAATGTTACACACAGATGTTACATACCAACTTTACATGCCAATGTTACATAACTATGTTACATTCCAACGTTACATTGCAATGTTACTTACCAACTTTACATGGCAATGTTACACACAGATGTTACATACCAACTTTACATGCCAATGTTACACACAGATGTTACATACCAACTTTACATACCAATGTTACTTTTCAACTTCACATACCAATATTACATACCAATGTTACTTACAAACTTTACATTACAACGTTACATAGCAATGTTACTTACCAACTTTACATGCCAATGTTACACACAGATGTCACATACCAACTTTACATACCAATGTTACACACAGATGTTACATAACAACGTTATATTCCAACGTTACATAGCAATGTTACTTACCAACTTTACGTACCAATGTTACACACAGATGTTACATACCAACTTTACATGCCAATGTTACATAACGATGGTACGTAACGATGTTACATAACAACGTTACATTCCAACGTTACATAGCAATGTTACTTACCAACTTTACATGCCAATGTTAGAAACAGATGTTACATACCAACTATACAAACTAATGTTACACACAGATGTTACATACTAACTTCACATGCTAATGTTAGAAACAGATGTTACATACCAACTTTACAAACCAATGTTACACACAGATGTTACATACTAACTTTACATGCTAATGTTACATAACGATGGTACATAGCGATGTTACATTGAAACGTTACATAGCGATGTTACATACCAACTTTACATTCCAATGTTACATAACGATGGTACATAGCGATGTTACATGCCAACTTTACATGCCGATGGTACATAGCGATGTTACATACCAACTTTACATAACAATCTTACACACAGATTATACATACAAACTTTACATACCTATGCTACACACAGATGTTACATACCGACGTTACCAACAAATATTACATAGTAATGTTACATACCAACTTTATATAACAATCTTACACACACATGTTACATACCGACTTTATATACCAATGTTACACACAGATGTTACATACCGACGTTACCTACAAATATTACATAGCGATGTTACATACCAACTTTACATACCAATGTTACACACAGATGTTACATAAATGCTTTACATACCAATGTTACACACAGATGTTACATACCGACGTTACTTACAAATAATACATAGCGATGTTACATACCAACTTTACATACCAATGTTACACCCAGATTTTACATATCGACGTTACCTACAAATATTTCATAGCGATGTTACATACTAACTATATATGCCAATAATACATAACGATGGTACATAGCGATGTTACATACCAAATTTACATTCCAACGTTACATAGCAATGTTACATACCAACTTTACATACCAATGTTACTCACAGATCTTACATACCGACGTTAAATACAAATATTACATAACAATGTTACATACCAACTTTACATAACAATCTTACACACAGATGTTACATACCAACTTTACAAACCAATGTTACACACAGATGTTGCATACCGACATTACTTACAAATATTACATAGCGATGTTACATACTAACTTTACATGCCAATGTTACACACAGATGTTACATACCAACTTTACATAACAATGTTACACACAGATGTTACATACTAACATTACCTACAAATATTACATAGCGATGTTACATACCAACTTTACATGCCAATGTTACACACAGATATTACATAAAAACTTTACATACCAATGTTACACAAAGATGTTACATACTGACGTTCCCTACAAATAATACATAGCGATGTTACATACCAACTTTACATACCAATGTTACACACAGATGTTACGTACCGACGTTACCTACAAATATTTGATAGCGATGTTACATACTAACTTTATATGCCAATGTTAAATAACGATGGTACATATCGATGTTACATACCAAATTTACATTCCAGCGTTACATAGCAATGTTACATATCATCTTTACATGCCAATGTTAGACACAGATGTTACATACCAACTTTACAAACCAATGTTACACACAGATGTTACATACCTACGTTACCTACAAATATTACATAGCAATGTTACTTACCAACTTTACATGCGATGTTAGACACAGATGTTACATACCAACTTTACACACCAATGTTACACACAGATGTTACATACCGACGTTACCTACAAATATTACATAGCGATGTTACATACTAACTTTACATGCCAATGTTACATAACGATGGTACATATCGATGTTACTAACCAAATTTACATTCCAGCGTTACATAGCAATGTTACATATCATCTTTACATGCCAATGTTAGACACAGATGTTACATACCAACTTTACAAACCAATGTTACACACAGATGTTACATACCGACATTACCTACAAATATTTCATAGCGATGTTACATACCAACTTTACATGCCAATGTTACACACAGATGTTACATACCAACTTTACATACCAATGTTACTTTTCAATTTCACATACCAATATTACATACCACTGTTACTTACAAACTTTACATTACAACGTTACATAGCAATGTTACTTACCAACTTTACATGCCAATGTTACACACAGATGTCACATACCAAATTTACATACCAATGTTACACACAGATGTTACATAACAACGTTACATTCCAACGTTACATAGCAATGTTACTTACCAACTTTACGTACCAATGTTACACACAGATGTTACATACCAACTTTACATGCCAATGTTACATAACTATGGTACGTAACGATGTTACATAACAACGTTACATTCCACCGTTACATAGCAATGTTACTTACCAACTTTACATGCCAATGTTAGAAACAGATGTTACATACCAACTTTACAAACCAATGTTACACACAAATGTTACATACTAACTTTACATGCTAATGTTAGAAACAGATGTTACATACCAACTTTACAAACCAATGTTACACACAGATGTTACATACTAACTTTACATGCTAATGTTACATAACGATGGTACATAGCGATGTTACATTGAAACGTTACATAGCGATGTTACATACCAACTTTACATTCCAATGTTACATAACGATGGTACATAGCGATGTTACATGCAGACTTTACATGCCGATGGTACATAGCGATGTTACATACCAACTTTACATAACAATCTTACACACAGATGTTACATACTAACTTTACATACCAATGTTACACACAGATGTTACATACCGACGTTACCTACAAATATTACATAGTGATGTTACATACCAACTTTATATAACAATCTTACACACAATTGTTGCATACCGACTTTACATACCAATGTTACACACAGATGTTACATACCGACGTTACCTACATATATTACATAGTAATGTTACATACCAACTTTATATAACAAACTTACACACAGATGTTAATACCAACTTTACATAGCACTGTTACACACAGATGTTACATACTGACGTTACCTACAAATATTACATAGCGATGTTACATACCAACTTTACATACCAATGTTACACACAGATGTTACATAAATGCTTTACATACCAATGTTACACACAGATGTTACATACCGACGTTACTTACAAATAATACATAGCGATGTTACATACCAACTTTACATACCAATGTTACACCCAGATTTTACATATCGACGTTACCTACAAATATTTCATAGCGATGTTACATACTAACTATATATGCCAATAATACATAACGATGGTACATAGCGATGTTACATACCAAATTTACATTCCAACGTTACATAGCAATGTTACATACCAACTTTACATACCAATGTTACTCACAGATCTTACATACCGACGTTAAATACAAATATTACATAACAATGTTACATACCAACTTTACATAACAATCTTACACACAGATGTTACATACCAACTTTACAAACCAATGTTACACACAGATGTTGCATACCGACATTACTTACAAATATTACATAGCGATGTTACATACTAACTTTACATGCCAATGTTACACACAGATGTTACATACCAACTTTACATAACAATGTTACACACAGATGTTACATACCAACATTACCTACAAATATTACATAGCGATGTTACATACCAACTTTACATGCCAATGTTACACACAGATATTACATAAAAACTTTACATACCAATGTTACACAAAGATGTTACATACTGACGTTCCCTACAAATAATACATAGCGATGTTACATACCAACTTTACATACCAATGTTACACACAGATGTTACGTACCGACGTTACCTACAAATATTTGATAGCGATGTTACATACTAACTTTATATGCCAATGTTAAATAACGATGGTACATATCGATGTTACATACCAAATTTACATTCCAGCGTTACATAGCAATGTTACATATCATCTTTACATGCCAATGTTAGACACAGATGTTACATACCAACTTTACAAACCAATGTTACACACAGATGTTACATACCGACATTACCTACAAATATTTCATAGCGATGTTACATACTAACTTTACATGCCAATGTTACACACAGGTGTTACATACTAACTTTACATACCAATGTTACACACAGATGTTACATACCTACGTTACCTACAAATATTACATAGCAATGTTACTTACCAACTTTACATGCGATGTTAGACACAGATGTTACATACCAACTTTACACTCCAATGTTACACACAGATGTTACATACCGACGTTACCTACAAATATTACATAGCGATGTTACATACTAACTTTACATGCCAATGTTACACACAGATATAACATACCAAATTTACATACCAATGTTACACACAGATGTTACATAGCTACCTTACCTACAAATATTTGATAGCGATGTTACATACTAACTTTATATGCCAATGTTACATAACGATGGTACATATCGATGTTACTAACCAAATTTACATTCCAGCGTTACATAGCAATGTTACATATCATCTTTACATGCCAATGTTAGACACAGATGTTACATACCAACTTTACAAACCAATGTTACACACAGATGTTACATACCGACATTACCTACAAATATTTCATAGCGATGTTACATACCAACTTTACATGCCAATGTTACACACAGATGTTACATACCAACTTTACATACCAATGTTACTTTTCAATTTCACATACCAATATTACATACCAATGTTACTTACAAACTTTACATTACAACGTTACATAGCAATGTTACTTACCAACTTTACATGCCAATGTTACACACAGATGTCACATACCAAATTTACATACCAATGTTACACACAGATGTTACATAACAACGTTACTTTCCAACGTTACATAGCAATGTTACTTACCAACTTTACGTACCAATGTTACACACAGATGTTACATACCAACTTTACATGCCAATGTTACATAACGATGGTACGTAACGATGTTACATAACAACGTTACATTCCAACGTTACATAGCAAAGTTACTTACCAACTTTACATGCCAATGTTAGAAACAGATGTTACATACCAACTTTACAAACTAATGTTACACACAGATGTTATATACTAACTTCACATGCTAATGTTAGAAACAGATGTTACATACCAACTTTACAAACCAATGTTACACACAGATGTTACATACTAACTTTACATGCTAATGTTACATAACGATGGTACATAGCGATGTTACATTGAAACGTTACATAGCGATGTTACATACCAACTTTACATTCCAATGTTACATAACGATGGTACATAGCGATGTTACATGCAGACTTTACATGCCGATGGTACATAGCGATGTTACATACCAACTTTACATAACAATCTTACACACAAATGTTACATACTAACTTTACATACCAATGTTACACACAGATGTTACATACCGACGTTACCTACAAATATTACATAGTGATGTTACATACCAACTTTATATAACAATCTTACACACAATTGTTGCATACCGACTTTACATACCAATGTTACACACAGATGTTACATACCGACGTTACCTACATATATTACATAGTAATGTTACATACCAACTTTATATAACAAACTTACACACAGATGTTAAATACCAACTTTACATAGCACTGTTACACACAGATGTTACATACTGACGTTACCTACAAATAATACATAGCGATGTTACATACCAACTTTACATACCAATGTTACACACAGATGGGACATACCGACGTTACCTACACATATTTGATAGCGATGTTACATACTAACTTTATATGCCAATGTTACATAACAATGGTACATATCAATGTTATATACCAAATTTACATTCCAGCGTTACATAGCAATGTTACATATCATCTTTACATGCCAATGTTTGACACAGATGTTACATACCAGCTTTACATGCTAATGTTACACACAGATATTACATAAAAACTTTACATAACAATGTTACACACAGATGTTACATACCGACATTACCTACAAATATTACATAGCGATGTTACATAACAACTTTACATGCCAATGTTACACACAGATGTTACATACCAACTTTACATACCAATGTTACACACAGATCTTACATACCGACGTTACCTACAAATATTACATAGCGATGTTACATACCAACTTTACATGAGAAAGTTACACACAGATTATACATACAAACTTTACATACCTATGCTACACACAGATGTTACATACCGACGTTACCAACAAATATTACATAGTAATGTTACATACCAACTTTATATAACAATCTTACACACACATGTTACATACCGACTTTATATACCAATGTTACACACAGATGTTACATACCGACGTTACCTACAAATATTACATAGCGATGTTACATACCAACTTTACATACCAATGTTACACACAGATGTTACATAAATGCTTTACATACCAATGTTACACACAGATGTTACATACCGACGTTACTTACAAATAATACATAGCGATGTTACATACCAACTTTACATACCAATGTTACACCCAGATTTTACATACCGACGTTACCTACAAATATTTCATAGCGATGTTACATACTAACTATATATGCCAATAATACATAACGATGGTACATAGCGATGTTACATACCAAATTTACATTCCAACGTTACATAGCAATGTTACATACCAACTTTACATACCAATGTTACACACAGATCTTACATACCGACGTTACCTACAAATATTACATAGCAATGTTACATACCAACTTTACATAACAATCTTACACACAGATGTTACATACCAACTTTACATAACAATGTTACACACAGATGTTACATACCAACATTACCTACAAATATTACATAGCGATGTTACATACCAACTTTACATGCCAATGTTACACACAGATATTACATAAAAACTTTACATACCAATGTTACACAAAGATGTTACATACTGACGTTACCTACAAATAATACATAGCGATGTTACATACCAACCTTACATACCAATGTTACACACAGATGTTACATACCGACGTTACCTACAAATATTTGATAGCGATGTTACATACTAACTTAATATGCCAATGTTACATAACAATGGTACATATCGATGTTACATACCAAATTTACATTCCAGCGTTACATAGCAATGTTACATATCATCTTTACATGCCAATGTTAGACACAGATGTTACATACAAACTTTACAAACCAATGTTACACACAGATATTACATACCGACATTACCTACAAATATTTCATAGCAATGTTACATACTAACTTTACATGCCAATATTACACACAGATGTTACATACCAACTTTACATACCAATGTTACACACAGATATACCATATCAAATTAACATACCAATGTTACACACAGATGATACATAGCTACCTTACCTACAACTATTACATAGCGATGTTACATACCAACTTTACATACCAATGTTACACACAGATGGTACATACCTACGTTACCTACAAATATTACATAGCGATGTTACATAACAACGTTACATTCCAACGTTACATGGCAATGTTACTTACCAATTTTACATAACAACATTACATTCCAACGTTACATAGCAATGTTACTTACCAACTTTACATACCAATGTTACACACAGATGTTATATACTAACTTTACATGCCAATGTTACATAACGATGGTACATAACGATGTTACATAACAACTATACATTCCAACGTTACATAGCAATGTTACTTACCCACTTTACATGCCAATGTTACACACAGATGTTACATACCAACTTTACAAACCAATGTTAAATACCAATGTTACTTACCAACTTTACATACCAATATTACATACCAAAGTTACTTACAAACTTTACATTCCAACGTTACCTAGCAATGTTACTTACCAACTTTACATACCAATGTTACACACAGATGTTACATACCAACTTTACATGCCAATGTTACATAACGATGTTACATTCCAACGTTACATAGCAATGTTACTTACCAACTTTACATGCCAATGTTACACGCAGATGTTACATACCAACTTTACATACCAATGTTACACACAGATGTTACATAACAACGTTACATTCCAACGTTACATAGCAATGTTATTTACCAACTTTACATGCCAATGTTAGAAACAGATGTTACATACCTACTTTACAAACCAATGTTACACACAGATGTTACATACTAATTTTACATGCTAATGTTACATAACGATAGTACATAGCGATGTTACATTGAAACGTTACATAGCGATGTTATATACCAACTTTACATTCCAATGTTACATAACGATGGTATATAGCGATGTTACATGCCAACTTTACATGCCGATGGTACATAGCGATGTTACATACCAACTTTACATAACAATCTTACACACAGATGTTACATACTAACTTTACATACCAATGTTACACACAGATGTTACATACCGACGTTACCTACAAATATTACATAGTAATGTTACATACCAACTTTATTTAACAATCTTACACACAATTGTTACATACCGACTTTACATACCAATGTTACACACAGATGTTACCTACCGACGTTACCTACAAATATTACATAGTAATGTTACATACCAACTTTACATAACAAACTTACACACAGATGTTAAATACCAATACATAACAACGTTACATTCCAACGTTACATAGCAATGTTACTTACCAACATTACATGCCAATGTTACACACAGATGTTATATACCAACTTTACATGCCAATGTTACATAACGATGGTACATAACGATGTTACATAACAACGTTACATTCCAACGTTACATAGCAATGTTACTTACCAACTTTACATGCCAATGTTACACACAGATGTTACATACTAACTTTACATGCCAATGTTACACACAGATGTTACATACCAACTTTACATACCAATGTTAAATACCAATGTTACTTACCAACTTTACATACCAATATTACATACCAATGTTACTTACAAACTTTACATTACAACGTTACATAGCAATGTTACTTACCAACTTTACATACCAATGTTACACACAGATGTTACATACCAACTTTACATGCCAATGTTACATAACGATGTTACATTCCAACGTTACATAGCAATGTTACATACCAATGTTACACACAGATGTTACATACCAACTTTACATGTCAATGTTACATAACGATGGTACATAACGATGTTACATGCCAACTTTACATGCGGATGGTACATAGCGATGTTACATACCAACATTACATAACAATCTTACACACAGATGTTACATACTAACTTTTCATACCAATGTTACACACAGATGTTACATACCGACGTTACCTACAAATATTACATAGTAATGTTACATTCCAACTTTATATAACAATCTTACACACAATTGTTACATACCGACTTTACATACCAATGTTACACACAGATGTTACATACCGACGTTACCTACAAATATTACATAGTAATGTTACATACCAACTTTACATAACAAACTTACACACAGATGTTAAATACCAACTTTACATAACAACGTTACATTCCAACGTTACATAGCAATGTTACTTACCAACTTTACATGCCAACGTTACACACAGATGTTACATACCAACTTTACATGCCAATGTTACACACAGATGTTACATACCAACTTTACATACCAATGTTAAATACCAATGTTACTTACCAACTTCACATACCAATATTACATACCAATGTTACTTACAAACTTTACATTACAACGTTACATAGCAATGTTACTTACCAACTTTACATACCAATGTTACACACAGATGTTACATACCAACTTTACATGCCAATGTTACATAACGATGTTACATTCCAACGTTACATAGCAATGTTACTTACCAACTTTACATGCCAATGTTACACACAGATGTTACATACCAACTTTACATACCAATGTTACACACAGATGTTACATAACAACGTTACATTCCAACGTTACATAGCAATGTTACTTACCAACTTTACATACCAATGATACACACAGATGTTACATACCAACTTTACATGCCAATGTTACATAACAATGGTACATAACGATGTTACATAACAACGTTACATTCCAACGTTACATAGCAATGTTACTTACCAACTTTACATGCCAATGTTAGAAACAGATGTTACATACCAACTTTACAAACCAATGTTACACACAGATATTACATACTAACTTTACATGCTAATGTTAGAAACAGATGTTACATACCAACTTTACAAACCAATGTTACACACAGATGTTACATACTAACTTTACATGCTAATGTTACATAATTATGGTACATAGAAATGTTACATTGAAACGTTATATAGCGATGTTACATACCAACTTTACATTCCAATGTTACATAACGATGGTACATAGCGATGTTACATGCCAACTTTACATGCCGATGGTACATAGCGATGTTACATACCAACTTTACATAACAATCTTACACACAGATGTTACATACTAACTTTACATACCAATGTTACACACAGATGTTACATACCGACGTTACCTACAAATATTACATAGTAATGTTACATACCAACTTTATATAACAATCTTACACAATTGTTACATACCGACTTTACATACCAATGTTACACACAGATGTTACATACCGACGTTACCTACAAATATTACATAGTAATGTTACATACCAACTTTATATAACAATCTTACACACAATTGTTACATACCAACTTTACATAACAAACTTACACACAGATGTTAAATACCAACTTTACATACTACTGTTACACACAGATGTTACATACTGTCGTTACCTACAAATAAGACATAGCGATGTTACATACCAACTTTACATACCAATGTTACACACAGATGTTACATACCGACGTTACCTACAAATATTTGATAGCGTTGTTACATACTAACTTAATATGCCAATGTTACATAACAATGGTACATATCGATGTTACATACCAAATTTACATTCCAGCGTTACATAGCAATGTTACATATCATCCTTACATGCCAATGTTAGACACAGATGTTACATACCAACTTTACAAACCAATGTTACACACAGATGTTACATACCGATATTACCTACAAATATTTCATAGCGATGTTACATACTAACTTCACATGCCAATGTTACACACAGATGTTACATACCTACGTTTCGTACAATTATTACATAGCAATGTTACTTACCAACTTCACATGCTAATGTTACACACAGCTGTTACATACTAACTTTACATGCCAATGTTACACACAGATGTTACATACCACCTTTACATACCAATGTTAAATACCAATGTTACTTACCAACTTTACATACCAATATTACATACCAATGTTACTTAGCAACTTTACATACCAATGTTACACACAGGTTTTACATACGAACTTTACATGCCAATGTTACATAACGATGTTACATTCCAACGTTACATAGCAATGTTACTTACCAACTTTACATGCCAATGTTACACACAGATGTTACATACTAACTTTACATACCAATGTTACACACAGATTTTACATACCAACTTTACATGCCAATGTTACATAACGATGTTCCATAACAACGTTACATTCCAACGTTACATAGCAATGTTACTTACCAACTTTACGTACCAATGTTACACACAGATGTTACATACCAACTTTACATGCCAATGTTACACACAGATGTTACATACCAACTTTACATGCCAATGTTACATAACGATGGTACATAACGATGTTACATAACAACGTTACATTCCAACGTTTCATAGCAATGTTACTTACCAACTTTACATGCCAATGTTAGAAACAGATGTTACATACCAACTTTACAAACCAATGTTACACACAGATGTTATATACTAACTTTACATGCCAATGTTACATAACGATGGTACATAGCGATGTTGCATTGAAACGTTACATAGCGATGTTACATACCAACTTTACATACCAATGTTACACACAGATGTTACATAACGACGTTACCTACAAATATTACATAGTAATGTTACATACCAACCTTACATACCAATGTTACACACAGATGTTACATAACGACGTTACCTACAAATATTACATAGTAATGTTACATACCAACTTTACATACCAATGTTACACACAGATGTTACATAACGACGTTACCTACAAACAATTACATAGTAATGTTACATACCAACTTTACATACCAATGTTACACACAGATATTACATAACGACGTTACCTACAAATATTACATAGTAATGTTACATACCAACTTTACATACCAATGTTACACCCAGATGTTACATACCGTCGTTACCTACAAATAATTGATAGCGATGTTACATACTTACTTTATATGCCAATGTTACATAACGATGGTACATTGCGATGTTACATACCAAATTTACATTCCAACGTTAGGGTTAGTAACCGTATGAGCTGTGACACGGAAGCGGGTCCTGGGTCCGCTGCTCCAAAAACGTACCTCTGGCAGTATCAAAGACTCCTTCCTATGATTCTAGACAGAGGACTGACAGCAACACATTTGTCTAAATGTTATCTTAGCGGCAAATGACAGATAAAGTACAAACATCTCGTTCGTCTGAGCACAGCTCTGGCTTTCTACATAGTCAATTTTGTTGTGATCATAGCAATATAGCATACCTACACAGCTAAAGAGTTTGAACTTGAGACAAGCGTATGTTAATTTTTGAAGATGGTTAGGGGTAAAAACGCGTCTATTCATAAATGTTTGTACCAAACAGTTGTTACTTTACAATATTTACAAAATAACTTATATGATTAAGTTTTTTAATAAATAAAATGCATACAAATAATGTTCTTTACTTTCCTGGTAAGGTGTATTTTGAATAATAATCCATTTTCGAGAATCTGGCGTCTATTGTTGGTAGCGAAATAATTATATCGCAGGGAAATAATAATATTTGATGTTTATTGTATTGTAAATTTGCATGTCTTGACAAACTATGTCTAATAGTTGATTTTTTAATTTATAATTATAAAAATAAATAAAATTTAGAAACCAACTAACAAATCTCTCTCGCCTTAATGGGTAATAATAACTTTAATTTTAAATATGTATTGAAGATAATATATTAATTTTTTATAAGTCTGAACAGATAATAAAATGTGAATATAAGAGTGCTGAAAGGTCTAAGAGTTGTGAAAATTTTTTGAAATATCGTTGTCATCAAGTTTTCGAAAATTGTATATTTTTGTAAATGTTTTCTCGAAAACTACCCCAAGAGTTAGGGTAGTCACCAAAGCTATATAGGGGATTGGATGAATAAAAAGTATTTTATTAACGATTGAAAATTTGAACTCAATATATATATATATATATATATAGGGAAAGTGTGAACTAATAGAAGGGATTGAGTAAAGTATACATTCACATAAAAAAGGTAAAATAAGGGATCCAATCAATGACAATATATAAATTGTCCAACTAGGACTTGCTACAATGTTCTGTATTATGAGTTGATAGATTCGTTTTATACAAATAGGGATCACGTTTCGACGAGCTGAGAATCGCGAGGCGAAAATAGACCATCTGTGTTGAGCTGTTGAGCACAGATTCTTCAACTTAACTAAACAAAGTTCATCATTTTCTCTCGTCATCAAGTTATTACTGTTTTGCCTGGGTATCTAAGTTTTGCTCGGGAGTAAATCATCTCATGCGTCACGGGACGTAATCGTATTTCAGCTTAAAATAAGTGCTAAAACTTGTTTCTTATAGCAGCTGGTTTTATGTTGTAGGTTACGTTATAGAGCAACTGTTTTAAAACGCTTATTAACATATATTATTACAAATAAATATTATAAAAAAATATTTTTATCGGGTAATAAATACAATAATTTATTTATATTTGGATAAACATTACTATATTTTTTTCAGTATGATGATAATGAGTTAGGCTACATATTTTGTAACAATTATTTAAACAAGATATTTTTAGGCGCATCTGGCAATTTTTAAGAATCGATTTCAATTAAATTCGTTTGATATATTTTTTATTTAGTACATTTATTCATCTTACAGGTTTCATATTAACTACATAAAATATATGTATTATAATCACTATTTATTACATTCTTCAAATTAAGTAGGCTATTCATTTCTGTAGGCTATCTGACAGCTGATATTTTTCGATCTGCTACTGTCACTACACTAGCACAGGAAATTGTCTAATATCAATATGCCTTACAATCTGCTCTTACAGGAACATATTTCTTCATTTTGTTTTAGTTTGTATCATCAAGGGTACATTCCCCCATCTACTACGTTTAATCAGCTATTGATCTTAATCGATTATGTCATGTTCTTCGACTACTCCTTCTTCCGATGGTTGTAACATTCAGTTGGAAAATTAAATAAGATAACAGAAATTTTCACGAAGCATAACGACACAAAATTACAAAACTTATTCAAACTCTGGATTTTACTGCATGCATTGTACGTGCTAAATTGCAAAACTTTGAACTTTGTTCTTTTATTAAAATATGCACAAGAGAACTTTAATGTATTTAAAATCCTTTAATAGCAAATATAGCTATACTTTTAAAATGTAAAACTCTTCAAATCCCACCGTCGGCGTCGTCTGGGAAGCACTTTGTTTGCAACACGTATTACTTATATACTCGATTTCTTTAATGTATTTTAGATACGCTTCAGAATTTATTTTTTAATTAAATTCTGATGGAACAGAGAGCACAAGGGTTAAACGAAGTGTCAGAATACCGAACATTGTAACACTTCCATTTTGATGGTTAGTCAAGATTGTATCATGTTTTCGTTATATTATGAAATTAAATGAATAAAACGTTTTTAATCTTTTTTCGTGTGGTCAGATTTTTGCTTTCTTTATCAAATAAATTTTAAATATCTTTACTAATTCGGTTATTTTGACTCAGCTTAGAGGGTTGAACAATTATAGTAAGAGTTCTGTTGTTAGGCTTATTTTTTTGAATTATTGTCAAAATAATGTCCTACTCTCAGAATTCAAATGACTATCTGAATAGCAGATTTTGAGCCGTTTGCGATGCGAGCGGCCGTCAGTGCTTGTGTCGTCTCTACCCAGAGAGGATATTATTATGTACAGCGTGTGTAGAGTTCATGGAGCGAGCCGCTTTGCCGTTTGTGGTGCGAGCGGCTGTCAGTCCTTGTGTCGTCTCTACCCAGAGAGGATATTATGTACAGCTGGTGTAGTGTTCATGGAGCGAGCCGCTTTGGCGTTTGTGGTGCGAGCGGCCGTCAGTGCTTGTGTCGTCTCTACTCAGAGAGGATATTATGTACAGCGTGTGTAGTGTTCTTGGAGCGAGCCGCTTTGGCGTTTGTGGTGCGAGCGGCCGTCAGTGCTTGTGTCGTCTCTACCCAGAGAGGATATTATGTACAGCTGGTGTAGAGTTCATGGAGCGAGCCGCTTTGCCGTTTGTGGTGCGAGCGGCCGTCAGTGCTTGTGTCGTCTCTACCCAGAGAGGATATTATGAACAGCTGGTGTAGTGTTCATGGAAGGAGCCGCTTTGCCGTTTGTGGTGCGAGCGGCCGTCAGTGCTTGTGTCGTCTCTACCTAGAGAGGATATTATGTAAAGCTGGTGTAGAGTTCATGGAGCGAGCCGCTTTGCCGTTTGTGGTGCGAGCGGCCGTCAGTGCTTGTGTCGTCTCTACCCAGAGAGGATATTATGAACAGCTGGTGTAGTGTTCATGGAAGGAGCCGCTTTGCCGTTTGTGATGCGAGCGGCCGTCAGTGCTTGTGTCGTCTCTACCTAGAGAGGATATTATTGTTGATATAGTGTATCCTTGAGCCTGTTTGGTGAACATAGTTGCAAAGTGACGGAGGTGTGATATCGACCCAGGGAGGATATTTTTGTTGATGTAGTGTATCCTTGAGCCTGTCTGGTGAATCTAGTTGCAACGTGACGGAGGTGTGATCTCGACCCAGAGAGGATATTTTTGTTGATGTAGTGTATCCGTGAGTCTGTCTGGTGAACCTAGTAGCAAAGTGACGGAGGTGTGATCTCGACCCAGAGAGGATATTATTGTTGATGTAGTGTATACGTGAGCCTGTCTGGTGAACCTAGTTGCAAAGTGACGGAGGTGTGATCTCGACCCAGGGAGGATATTATTGTTGATGTAGTGTATACGTGAGCCTGTCTGGTGAACCTAGTTGCAAAGTGACGGAGGTGTGATCTCGACCCAGAGAGGATATTTTTGTTGATGTAGTGTATCCGTGAGTCTGTCTGGTGAACCTAGTTGCAAAGTGACGGAGGTGTGATCTCGACCCAGGGAGGATATTATTGTTGATGTAGTGTATCCTTGAGCCTGTCTGGTGAACCTAGTTGCAACGTGACGGAGGTGTGATCTCTACCCAGGGAGGATATTATTGTTGATGTAGTGTATCCGTGAGCCTGTCTGGTGAACATAATTGCAAAGTGACGGAGGTGTGATATCGACCCAGGGAGGATATTTTTGTTGATGTAGTGTATCCTTGAGCCTGTCTGGTGAATCTAGTTGCAACGTGACGGAGGTGTGATCTCTACCCAGGGAGGATATTATTGTTGATGTAGTGTATCCGTGAGCCTGTCTGGTGAACCTAGTTGCAAAGTTGAATAGTTTAAAATAGTTCTCTTGCGACTGGTTTTTCGCTATGTGTCTAGCCCTTATCTTTCTTTAGTGCAGATTTTTATTTCAATAGTATTCATAAAGATTTCCTTAAGCTGGATGGTAAATTATCCCTATATATTTCTATTAAGTGTAAATTATGAGTATCATACATTCTGTATAACAGTGTTATCTTTAAATTATGGCGATTAAAGCACTTCAGTTGGCAAGCCGGTTGAATAGTTGCCAGAACATTTGGCAACTCTCCATTATGTCTCATCTTCTGAGTGACAGTAACGCTCGACCTACACCTGCATTCATGTTTTATCATATCTGGGACAATATGTTACAGTTCAAACCAATGTTACATAACAACGTTACATATTAATGTTACATAGCGATGTTAGATACCAATGTTACTCACAGATGTTACATACCGACTTAACCTACAAATATTATATAGCGATGTTACATACCAACTTTACATACCAATGTTACACACAGATGTTACATACCGACGTTAAATACAAATATTACATAGTAATGTTACATACCAACTTTACATAACAATCTTACACACAGATGTTACATACCAACTTTACATACCAATGTTACACACAGATGTTACATACCGACGTTACCTACAAATATTATATAGCGATATTACATACCGACTTTACATACCAATGTTACACACAGATGTTACATACCGACGTTACCTACAAATAATACATATGAATGTTACATACCAACTTTACATAACAATCTTACACACAGATGTTACATACCAACTTTACATACCAATGTTAAACACAGATGTTACATACCGACGTTACCTGCAAATAATACATAGCGATGTTACATACCAACTTTACATACCAACGTTACATACCAATGTTACACGCAGATGTTACATACCGACGTTACCTACAAATATTACATAGCGATGTTACATACCGGCTTTACATACCAATGTTACACACAGATGTTACATACCGACGTTAACTACAAATATTACATAGTAATGTTACATACCAACTTTACATAACAATCTTATACACATATGTTACATACCAACTTTACATACCAATGCTACACACAGATGTTACATACCGACGTTACCTACAAATAATACATAGCGATGTTACATACCAACCTTACATACCAATGTTACACCCAGATGTTACATACCGACGTTACCTACAAATATTACATAGCCATATTACATACCGACTTTACATATCAATGTTACACACAAGATTATACATACTAACTTTACATACCAATGTTACACACAGATGTTACATACCGACGTTAACTACAAATATTACATAGTAATGTTACATACCAACTTTACATAACAATCTTATACACATATGTTACATACCAACTTTACATACCAATGCTACACACAGATGTTACATACCGACGTTACCTACAAATAATACATAGCGATGTTACATACCAACCTTACATACCAATGTTACACCCAGATGTTACATACCGACGTTACCTACAAATATTACATAGCCATATTACATACCGACTTTACATATCAATGTTACACACAAGATTATACATACTAACTTTACATACCAATGTTACACACAGATGTTACATACCGACGTTACCTACAAATATTATATAGCGATGTTACATACCAACTTTACATACCAATGTTACACACAGATGTTACATACCGACGTTACCTACAAATATTACATAGTAATGTTACATACCAACTTTACATAACAATCTTACACACAGATGTTACATACTAACTTTACATACCAATGTTACACACAGATGTTACATACCGACGTTACCTACAAATATTATATAGCGATGTTACATACCAACTTTACATACCAATGTTACACACAGATGTTACATACCGACGTTACCTACAAATATTACATAGTAATGTTACATACCAATTTTACATAACAATCTTACACACAGATGTTACATACTAACTTTACATACCAATGTTACACACAGATGTTACATACCGACGTTACCTAAAAATATTATATAGCGATGTTACATACCAACTTTACATACCAATGTTACACACAGATGTTACATACCGACGTTACCTACAAATATTACATAGTAATGTTACATACCAACTTTACATAACAATCTTACACACAGATGTTACATACCAACTTTACATACCAATGTTACACACAGATGTTACATACCGACGTTACCTACAAATAATACATAGCGATGTTACATACCAACTTTACATACCAACGTTACATACCAATGTTACACGCAGATGTTACATACCGACGTTACCTACAAATATTACATAGTAATGTTACATACCAACTTTACATAACAATCTTACACACATATGTTACATACCAACTTTACATACCAATCCTACACACAGATGTTACATACCGACGTTACCTACAAATAATACATAGCTATGTTACATACCAATGTTACACCCAGATGTTACATACCGACGTTACCTACAAATATTACATAGCGATATTACATACCGACTTTACATATCAATGTTACACACAAGATTATACATACTAACTTTACATACCAATGTTACACACAGATGTTACATACTGACGTTACCTACAAATATTACATAGTAATGTTACATACCAACTTTACATAACAATCTTACACACAGATGTTACATACTAACTTTACATACCAATGTTACACACAGATGTTACATACCGACGTTACCTAAAAATATTATATAGCGATGTTACATACCAACTTTACATACCAATGTTACACACAGATGTTACATACCGACGTTACCTACAAATATTACATAGTAATGTTACATACCAACTTTACATAACAATCTTACACACAGATGTTACATACCAACTTTACATACCAATGTTACACACAGATGTTACATACCGACGTTACCTACAAATAATACATAGCGATGTTACATACCAACTTTACATACCAACGTTACATACCAATGTTACACGCAGATGTTACATACCGACGTTACCTACAAATATTACATAGTAATGTTACATACCAACTTTACATAACAATCTTACACACATATGTTACATACCAACTTTACATACCAATGCTACACACAGATGTTACATACCGACGTTACCTACAAATAATACATAGCTATGTTACATACCAATGTTACACCCAGATGTTACATACCGACGTTACCTACAAATATTACATAGCGATATTACATACCGACTTTACATATCAATGTTACACACAAGATTATACATACTAACTTTACATACCAATGTTACACACAGATGTTACATACCGACGTTACCTACAAATATTACATAGTAATGTTGCATACCAACTTTACATAACAATCTTACACACAGATGTTACACACCAACTTTACATACCAATGTTACACACAGATGTTACATAACGACGTTACCTACAAATATTACATAGTAATGTTGTGTACCAACTTTACATAACAATCTTACACACAGATGTTACATACCAACTTTACATGCCAATGTTAGACACAGATGTTACATACCAACTTTACATACCAATGTTACACACAGATGTTACATACCGACGTTACCTACAAATATTACATAGCGATGTTACATACCAACTTTACATGCCATGTTACATAACGATGGTACATAGCGATGTTACATACCAACTTTACATGCCAATGTTACATAACGATGGTACATAGCGATGTTAAATACCAACTTTACATGCCAATGTTACATAACGATGGTACATAGCGATGTTAAATACCAACTTTACATGCCAATGTTACATAACGATGGTACATAGCGAAGTTACATACCAACTTTACATGCCAATGTGAGATAACGATGGTACATAGCGATGTTACGTACCAACTTTACATGCCAATGCTACATAACGATGGTACATACTAACGTTTAACACTAATGCTACATAGCGTTTTGACATACCAACGTTAATTAACACTGTTACATAGGGATGTTACATATTAACGTTACCTACCAATGTTACATATTGATTGTACATACGAATGTTACATACCACCATTACATAGCGAAATTTACATAACAATTTTACAGACAGATGTTACATACCGACGTTACCTACAAATATTACATAACGATATTACATACCTATGTTACACACAAGTTACATACCAATGTTACATTGCGATGTTACGTACCGACATTACTTACAAATAACATAGCGATGTTACATACCAACTTTAACTGCCGCTCGCACCACAAACGGCAAGCGGCTCGCTCCATGAACACTACACCTGCTGTACATAATATCCTCTCTGGGTAGAAACGCCACAAGCACTGACGGCCGCTCGCACCACAAACGGCAAGCGGCTCGCTCCATGAACACTACACCTGCTGTACATAATATCCTCTCTGGGTAGAAACGCCACAAGCACTGACGGCCGCTCGCACCACAAACGGCAAAGCGTCTCGCTCCTTGAACCCTACACCAGCTGTACATAATATGCTCTTTGTGTAGAGACGACACAAGCACTGACGGCCCCTCGCACCACAAACAGCAAAGCGGCTAGCTCCAAGAACACTACACCATCTGTACATAATATCCTCTTTGGGTAGAGACGACACAAGCACTGACGTCCGCTCGCTTCACAAACTACAAAGCGGTTCGCTGCATGAACACTACACCAGTTGTACATAATATCCTCTCTGGGTAGAGACGACACAAGCACTGACGGCCGTTCGCACCACAAAAGGCAAAGCGGCTCGCTCCATGAACACTACACCAGCTGTACATAATATCCTCTCTGGGTAGAGACGACACAAGTACTGACGGCCGCTCGCACCACAAAAGGCAAAGCGGCTCGCTCCATGAACACTACACTAGCTGTACATAATATCCTCTCTGGGTAGAGACGACACAAGCACTGACGGCCGTTCGCACCACAAAAGGCAAAGCGGCTCGCTCCATGAACACTACACCAGCTGTACATAATATCCTCTCTGGGTAGAGACGACACAAGTACTGACGGCCGCTCGCACCACAAACGGCAAAGCGGATCGCTCCATGAACACTACACACGCTGTACATAATATCCTCTCTGCGTAGAGACGACACAAGCACTGACGGCCGCTCGCACCACAAACGGCAAAGCGGCTATCTCCATGAACACCACACCCGCTGTACATAATATTGACAACGTGCTTCACAGATCTGTTTCTACGGTTCATGCGCAGAGCGTGGTACTCCGCCAACGGAAGTACTAATTAGGCCTTGCAAGCCGTTTCAGTTCCGAGTAGACTGTAGAAGAAGAAGTGCATGCCACCTACACCATAGCCTCAGTAAAAAGGTATTTGTAAGGTATTACCTCTCCTTATGTTATGAAATAAGATCACAGGTTTCCCGCATGATCTATCGCGGCGTTTTTCTCAGCAAGTTTTTTTTATTTGCAGGTTTATCCTGCTCTGGCACGACACTTATCGTACTGTTTTATTTCACTATCTCCTGCTTCTCCATGGGAAGAAATTATCAGTTTTGCAATGAGCAATCTATCCTGATTCCCTGACGCGCGGTAAGGTTAGTAACCGTATGAGCTGTGACACGGAAGCGGGTCCTGGGTCCGCTGCTCCAAAAACGTACCTCTGGCAGTATCAAAGACTCCTTCCTATGATTCTAGACAGAGGACTGACAGCAACACATTTGTCTAAATGTTATCTTAGCGGCAAATGACAGATAAAGTACAAACATCTCGTTCGTCTGAGCACAGCTCTGGCTTTCTACATAGTCAATTTTGTTGTGATCATACCAATATAGCATACCTACACAGCTAAAGAGTTTGAACTTGAGACAAGCGTATGTTAATTTTTGAAGATGGTTAGGGGTAAAAACGCGTCTATTCATAAATGTTTGTACCAAACAGTTGTTACTTTACAATATTTACAAAATAACTTATATGATTAAGTTTTTTAATAAATAAAATGCATACAAATAATGTTCTTTACTTTCCTGGTAAGGTGTATTTTGAATAATAATCCATTTTCGAGAATCGGGCGTCTATTGTTGGTAGCGAAATAATTATATCGCAGGGAAATAATAATATTTGATGTTTATTGTATTGTAAATTTGTATGTCTTGACAAACTATGTCTAATAGTTGATTTTTTAATTTATAATTATAAAAATAAATAAAATTTAGAAACCAACTAACAAATCTCTCTCGCCTTAATGGATAATAATAACTTTAATTTTAAATATTTATTAAGGATAATATATTAATTTTATAAAAGTCTGAACAGAAAATAAAATGTGAATAGAACAGTGCTGAAAGGTCTAAGAGTTGTGAAAATTTTCTGAAATATCGTTGTTATCAAGTTTTCGAAAATTGTATATTTTTGTAAATTTTTTCTCGAAAACTACCCCAAGAGGTCTCACCAAAGCTATATAGGGGATTTTTAACCTTATTAATCTAATGGGATATGTGGAAATTTTCTGGAAAATCATTATCAAGTTTTCGAAAATCTGTAAATATCTGAAATATGGATTTTCCCTCAAATTGGAGGTTATACTCAGTAGTCCAATGGACTAAGTGACATTTTTCTGAAAAATCGTTTGCATCGTGTTTTCGAAAATTAAGAAGTTAGTATTTCCAAAATTACATTTGACTGAAGCAAGAGTCAACTTTGATGTACTATGCAAATATATGAAACTACCAGTTAGACCAGCATTTGCCATGACGATCCGTAAATCACAGAGAGAAACTTTTGATTATGCTGGTATCGACTTAAGAATCTCCGTTTTTAGGCAAAGAAATCCATTCTCTAGGATTAAAGGAAGGAGCAGCTTAAAAATTATTTTGCCAAATGATAATCGCGTCATACGCGAAACATTGTGTTTAAAATTTTGGACTCAGAGTATGACCCGATCGTAAAATCCGTTTCCTGGTATAACCAGTAAACACAGAAAACCAGTATAAATTTAAAATCAATTCCTACTCAAGTCAACAAAAGAATTATTGTAGTTACATTTGTTATATTATTACAATTAATATAAATAAAGTAACATAACCTATGCGTTAAAAGACCTGCTTGACCACACAACCTATAACATAAAATCAGCTATTTTATGAAATCATATGCTATCATTTATTTTAAGCCAAATGGAACAAAATAACGATATCGCGTACCTTGCTTTTTGTGAAACGTTTTTGCCCCATGTAAAACTGAAATTATATCATTAAATCTAATTATGATTTATTATTTGAAAAAACTGTACTAAAATCAAGTAGTATGCGCCACACATTTAAAAAATGTTTTTGAACTTGGAGTAGACGGATAAAATGTATTTTATTACAACTGAAAATTTGAACAAAATATATATAAAGAGAGTGTGAACTAATGGAAGGAATTGAAAAAGAATATATTTATACTGTATTATTTCAAATACAGCAATATATTTAGTACTTACCGATAAATTTTGCTGATTTTTACTTTATTTTTTTATTTTATTTAGTATTTCTATTTTAAAATAAGTATATATAAGTGTGTGTATGTGTGTGTGTGTGCGCGCGCGCGCGCAAATACTATGTTTTTTTTATTTATTTTACATTTTAATATAATATGTGGAAGAAGGGAGTTTCCTTTCTCTGTAGAGATAGGAAGGGTATGGCAAAATCTCTAGTCTTGGATCGGTCTGAATGTATTGTTTAGTATGAGACGGACAATTGCACTCAGATCTTTTGTGGGTTTCGCAAGTTTTTCACGAGGAAATATGGGTCAGCAAATGTAGATATTTATATTTTTTATATATAAATTACAAAATACAAAAAGAGCTTATAGAAAATATATTTTCTGTCTACTAATGCAGTAACATTTGGGTTTTCCCAATGATATTTCACAAACTAGAATCCATTAATGTGTGACTGTTGTAGTTAATTAAATTTTCAACATAAATATTGGTTCTATTCAGTAAAGTGAAGCGAAAGCTGGGTTCAGAGTTCCGTAATGATTAGTTAAATCTAATGAGATTAAATAAATAATTTACCGGATTAAATAATATTTGATTGTAAAATTATATTTATCAACGTTTTAATTGTTGGTGAGAAAATGTAGATATATTTGAAAACGATTCCAAATCGGAAAATGTATGCACTACTTTCTAAAAACACTATCGCGCTTCCACACACGCGCACACGAACACACGTCACATTAAACTCTAATAAACTGTTCTTATGACACATACAAATACATACACACAAACACGCGCTCGCTCACAACACACACACACACACACTGCCACGCAAACTCAAACCCCCCTCCCACACACAAACACACACACACACACACACACACACACACACACACACACACACACACACACACACACACACACACACACATACATATATATATATATATATATATATATATATATATATATATATATATGCGTTTTGTTTTTATTACATTGAACAACGTCAGTGACATTAGAAAAGGGCGTCTTAGATATACTATTTTCATTAACATAATGAATAAAGTTGTACGTCTTCGGATTCATATTGCTCCCGTCTATTTATTCATCCAGTATTTAATTAACTGATTGTGCTTTTAATTAAATGTCTTGCAAAACAAAAGTTTTCAGTCATTATTGTAAATTTGAAGTAGAAAAGTACTCAAATACTCCTAAAGCAATTCAACTGTAAAATCTACAACATTATTAAATTTTGAAACTATCCAATAACTTAGGCACTCCAATGACAGGAAGCATTTCAACTAAGTGATATTACAAAGTTTGTGCAGAGTAACCCTAATGTATTCACCCTTCCCTTTGTGGGCAATAATGGAAATGTTTACCCTAAGTACGAAAGTCACTCAGGTGCAACCAGAGTACTGCTTTTAAACGATATTACTTTCTTTTCTCGTCTTATTTTGCGTTTATTGCGAAAAATTTACTGAACCTTTAAATGGTTTCCATGACTCAGTAAATATTAAAGTCTTATACTGTATATTATATTATCAGAGAATCTAATCTACATTGACCTAATAAACACACACACACACACACACACACACACACACACACACACACGTGTGTGTGTTTGTGTGTGTGTGTTTGTGTGTGTGTGTGTGTGTGTGTGTCTGTCTGTCTGTGTGTGTGTGTGTGTGTGTGTGTGTGTGTGTGTCTGTGTGTGTGTGTGTGTGTGTGTGTGTGTGTGTGTGTGTGTGTGTGTGTGTGTGTGTGTGTGTGTGTGTGTGTGTGAGTGTGTGTGTGTGTGTGTGTTGCAACGGACTATTTATATATTTATATTTTTTGTATTCAATATTATTTTTCCCCGGACATTTTTCTTCTTTTAATTTTACCATTACTTACTTCTATTTTCCCAAGACCTACTCTCTAAACCTATGTTTACCTAATACTTACCAGACGCCCTGCAATGGTAGAGTCACCTTTGAGGGTTTTCTGTCTGTCAACGGAAGTAATATCCTTGCCTAGGTATCCTAGGAATAAATTCATAGATTCTGTTAATAATAATTATTGGAGTATCTGCCATTGCTACTGTAATAATCCGGCTGGGATGTTTGTCAGTTTGAGGTGTTATTTTGTTGGAAACTGTGTCACTAGGTTATATCAAAATTTACGACAGGTAATTGGATATTAAAATTTTTTAAAATTAAAATGTGACAAAAAATTACATTTACAGGGATTGATTATTATTTATATTCAATTGTTTATCTTACTGACCACATCGTAGAAATATTTATAATTATCTTTGACTTTCGATCATTTCATTAATCCATTTGAGTTATATTAACTTTTAGATTATAAGGTTTATAACATAATATTTAACATAATTGTTGAGTGACTTTACCTTATATGATTAACATAAACTCTTAAAATACCAATACCTAAGATTAAAACAAAAACATATATATGCTTCAACCTTGCCTACTATTTGGTTTTAATTAATTTTGCCTGTGAAATTTTCTATCCATTTTAATCGTATTCTGTCAAACTTTTACAATTACTGTAACAAAACACATATAATACAACAGAACAACACCCTACTATCCCTTTTTGGCGTAACTTGAAAGGGCTAAAATAAAAGTAAATTTAAAACATATCCTTTTTTTGTTAAATTTGAACTATTTTAACTTTATCCTTTAAAATTATAATAGATTTACAAAGACTCAAGTCTTTGTATGTTATTCCTCTGAGGATGGTTACTTGGTAATTGAAATGTACATAAGGGTAAAATAAAGAAAGTTTTCACAGGTTTTTGTGTATTTGTTATTAAATTCAACCACAGTATATTCCTAATAAATAGTATTCAAATTATTATTTATGTATTTCTCATTACCAAAATTTATCTTAAAGACAAAATTTATTTTATTCATTTGACAATAAACATTTATAAAACATTTTTTTATAAAACAATAGATTTTCATTTAGTTAGCATATATTTTGGTTACATTTATGCTTTTATTGCCGTTATAACTCTAGTTTTGACTATTTTGAATTTATAAACTCTTTATGTATTTACTTTTGAACCTTATGATCTTCAAATGGCATTTCTGCCCGTTTGAACTCCCTCCCCCATAATTTTGTTTATTGTGTTTGAAAGATGATATTAGCTGGCAAACAAATTTTTGTAATTCCCTAATTACATTTTCTCATCGCGTAATCATTGCTACCAAATTATTACTTCTTAATTCTATTACAATGCTATTTCCATATTACACTTGAAACACATTGGTCTCTTTATTGCTCCAGACATTCTCTTCCACACATTATTATTCAGCGTATCACTGTAACACTCAAAAAAATTCCCATTTGTTTTAATAAAACATAATTCAAAGCATTCAACACAACATTCAAACATCCCTCTGTTAAAGCATCATCAATATAGAAATACTTAAAAGTAGTTAATACATGTAAACAGTTGGTTTCGTTTTACCATTAATCTCAATTTTATTCCACATTTTGGAATTATTCTCCTAATATTAACAAATTTTATTTTAACATATTTTAAATTTCACTTATATCTTGTATCTATTATTATTATTATTAATTTATTTATAATTTTACTAATTCCCTACTTAACTCTAACTAATAACACTAAAATTTTCTATTCGCCCATTTTGGTTTCAAAACATTGCATTTATTCGAATTAATGACATTCCTTCAGATAAAGTACGATTTGTTTATGTTTACATTTTGATAGATATTTTCATTGAAACATCTAAATGCTCTGCGAAGTTGACTATCAACCTTATTTTATATGTAGATGTTTGTACATAATCATATGTACTACTTCTTTGATTCGTAATCGTAAAACAGAGTCGACTCTCATTACGTCACAGTCTTTCTTATACCATTAAACGATTTTTTTTTTGTGGCTAATCGGAATTCGTTGAGCATTTTTCAGTTTTTATAGCAATATTTTTTCTTGTTATTGAATGAAAATAATGTAGTCAGCTGTCATATAGTTAGATTTAAATATATTTTAGGTTTTCCCTAAATATCTGCCTCATAAGGTTTCCCTGGGTTTTCTTGCAAAAGTCCGTCTCACTCTAAATAAATTCCACATTATAAACGTTAAAATTCCTTATGATCTGCATTCTGTTTAAATCAAGATTGTTTATGAGTGGTCCATTCCGGACATTTGGTTTTTAGGAATATCCTGTTTACTTGACTGATAATGTTATAATAACTCTGATTACGGCTCTGCTTTCGTGTTATAGATAGGCTGCGTCTTGCTTTTATTTGTACTAATCTTTAAAATAAACTTAGCATTTTAAAAGACCCTAACATAGCATTTAACTTTATAATTTCTGCTTTTAATTCCCTAACGGTATTTTTCCCGTTTCATAAAAGCTTGGCTAATTTACTATCTACTTTTTATATCAATAAAAATTACAAACTTTAGATTTCCAATATTTTGAATAGTACACAAATTTATATTTTTAGTTTTAACGTTGTATGACCATACAGTTTCCTTATTACAGTTAATCCTTGTTTTTATTTAATCCTACTCCTATTTGTTTTATTATATATATATATATTATATATTTTATATTATATATTTATTTTGTTAGAAACCAATCATATCTACAAATATTTAACCAAACTTTTCTCTCCTACAATAATATTTTATATGATGCTTTTTTGCCATTTGATGGGGGGGATGGGATGTAGGCTACGTTACCATTTACATACAAACTTTCATAATACATCTACTCCTCAGGATGTGTATATATATATATATATATATATATATATATATATATATATTTATTTATTTATACTCCTTATACCGAACGTTCCTAGTACCTTGTTTGTAATTGGGTTCACTACCTCATACGTCCTTCTTCCCAACCTTCGGGTGACCAAGTACAGACCTTGATATAACAATAATAATTTTTCTGTCTCATTTTTTAGAATGTTGATCTATTATGTTTTGTAATAAAAACTTGTTCGTTAACTTATAGCATTGTTTCTTTACATTTTATGTTCTTTTTGTACATCTTATGCTCAATATCCCTCCTCATATACCTTCTTTAACCTTTGTCTGTTAGTTTTTATGTTCACCGCTTTGCAGTGCTCTGGAATAAAATCCTCCCATAAATAGTGTGTCTGTTCCCCTATATGTATTTACGTATTTGTGCAGGAGCATATCCTGTTATTTCGTGCGGCGTGGTATTCATTACATCCTCTATGTACGAGAGATACTTCACCCATGAAGACTGATTTTCATAACAGTAAGTCCGTAGTATCCTTACAAGCTCTCGATTTACTCCTCAGCGAGATTTACTTGCGGGTCTCTGGCGGGGATAATAATATGTTGGATTGCCGCACTATCTGCCCACATCTTCCACTGCCACGAAGTAAATGCTGTTCCAAAGTCCGTAAGGGCCCTATTTAGCTTGCCCACCATTGCGAAGTATCTTTGTAATTTATGTATGGTACTCGGCGAGTTTGACGTTTCCACGGCATATAATTTGACAAATTTAGGGATCGCATCTGTTACCACTTATATGTGCTGCACTCCGCCAGTGCTGCGTGGTAATGGGCCCAGGTAGTCTACAGCGACATTTTCGCCAGGTTGCTGCATTACAATGGGCCTAGTCTTTGCTTGTAAGTATCTATTTAGATATTTTGCATATTGACATATTTTACGCTTCCTTATTACTTCGGTCACTCTCTCATATATCACTTTGATAATTGTGAGATAGAGATATGATAAGATAATGATATGCACAAGATTTTTTTTAAATTTTACACGGAAAGTTATTTTTTATCAATTTAAAGTTGGGTAAAAATTTCAGTGCGGAGTAGTTGTGTTTCGTCCGCGGAGTGATAGAGTGACGTCACAACTGCAGTTGGTGTTTTAGCTGTCTAAACTTTGTGAATCAAAAACATGGCCTGAAGCTATATTGATAAATATTATTTTTGTTATTGCCAGGGAAGGTTAATTTCATAGATCTATATTGAAATATTCCTATGAATAAGTATCCAGTCAGGACAGATTTGTTTGTAATTATATACTTTTAACCATTTTAGATAAAATTAGGCCAAAACGTTGTTTCTTAACTATCTACACACGATGGTATGCGTGACATCACTGTACCACTCCACGGACAATGTACAACTTGGTACTCCGAACTGAATTTTTTACCCAACTTTATTTAAATTGATAAAAAATTACTTGCCGAGTCAAATTTAAAATACGTTTGAGTGCATATAGTCCTATTTTGGGGCTTTGAACAATTTTTAATTTTAATATCAGGTGGCTCCTCTATCTAACAATCACCATGTTTTTAATATAAATTGGTCTTTTATCATTTTTACTATCTTATTTCCCCTAGCACGTGCATATATTTCACGTACATTTTTTATAAATGCAATTATACATATTTCTTTCTGGCAATACTACCTTAATTTGGTTCCCTTTTGTCTTACATAACATTTCTTCTTTTAGAGTATAGTTTGGGTAATCTCTAATATTTACTATTATATTATTAGGATTATTTTTCCCTTTAATTTATTATTATTGTTTTCAACGCCCTTTTTAATGGTAACGTACATCTGAACTGTAGTCTGTTGCGCGTAAGTATTCCTTCTCGGAATTTTGAAAAAATGACACGCAACTGTTCTAAGTGTTCTTTAAATGTTTCGGATATACGAAATAGGTAATCAACTCACGCCAAGGTGTATTTATCTACTTTCTTTCCCAGAGTTAAATCTACCAGTACCGCTAATGAGTTTTGAAATCCAAATGGCACTACCTTAAAATTAAACACTTTTTTGGAATAGAAATTCCGTATATTTCTTGGATTCATGGGTAAGACCAATCTGCCAAAACCTTGATGTTAGGTCTATTTTATAGATATAACTTTTGTTTTGGCCTTTACGTAAGTCATCTAATGGTGGTGCGCTCTCATAGTCAGGTACTGTTATTTCGTTCAATCTCCGGGCATCTAAGCACAGCCGAATAGACCTATCTGGCTTAGACACCGTGATTATTGGATTGATATAAGACGTACGTGACTGCTCTATTACGTCATATCCAAACATCCTTTCAACTTCTACGCGAACTCGTTTGCGGTAGTTCATCGGGTATTTACGCCTAACAAATATCTTATCATCCATTAACTTTAATTAATGGGTATATTTATTAGACCTTCCAGGCTGTTTACTGAAAACATCTTGGAATTCTCCTAACAGATGTCCTAATTGATTTTGTTCCTGTATATATAACTTTTTCCCCCAATTTGCAGCTACCGTTACTTGCTTTACATTTATACCTATATCTCTTTTAGTCTTAGATCCTGCCCTATATTTTAAGTTTTTTCTATCTGCCCTAATGCTTTCCTGCCCGAGGCCGTCGCCTAGTTATTTTTTTCGTCTTCGTTTTCGCCGCCCCTTCCAGTCATTTACTGGATATTTATCCTGTTGGCTAGCTCGCCCGTTCCAACCACATTTCTTTCCCCGTTCTTTTACTTTATTATTACTTTCAATTAACCCTTTTTTACTAGTATACTTATTACTTTTTGCTTTGAAAGTATTTTTAACCTTATCCTTCTCTCCCACAAATTTAGGTCGCTTGTCATATTTACATAGTGATTTGCAGTTAATTTTAATTTTGGATTTATCCCTATATTTTTTTTTATTTACTCGTATTTCATCCTTGTTTATTTTATGTATTATTTTTTCAGCTCCTGTAGCTATTATTTTTCTCTCTTTTTCCCTTATTTCATTTTCCCCTTTAACTCTCATCTTCTCCTTTCTTAATACAACTCATTTCTTCCCTATAATAACTACTCTAGCTACTACTTTGTCCTCCTTTTGCACTTTTTCATTACCTTCTCCCCCATGGCTAACCTATAGTTTATTGTTTAACTAATCCGCTTTCCGCTTTACTTACTCTCCCTTCATTTTGCTTTACGTTTGCTTAACTTTTAATGCCCTCGTTACATACATTTTTCTTAGTTCTCCTACATTTACGTGTTCAATTAATTTTATTTAGAACCGCTGTTGGCCGGATTTACTGTTAAATGTTGACTTTTATTTTTTTCCATACATTCGGATTGGGATGTATTTACGCAATTCTTTGCTTCGTGGTTGGGAACTTTTTATGCCCTTGTTAAGACCCCCTACTACCCTCGCTATCAACCATCGATTCCTCCTTTCAGTAATAGATGTTATTTTCACTGTTTAATCGAATCCTCTGTATTATATTATTCGCCTTCTCTTTAACCATTTCAGTAGTGTCTCATAAATGCAGACATTTAATAAATTAAATTTATCTCTTTTCACTTTTTAAGGAAAATTAATTTCATTATTTTGTTCATATTTAGAATAGATACACAATAATTTTTTAGTTATATTTAAACACAACGTTGAATTTTTCCAAGAAGGTCATAAACTCTACTAAACTTTCATAACATGTATCGAAGTTTTTTTACCTCAAAATTTTGAATTTGTCCCTTAAAATTATTGTTATACATTTATATTACGATTTTTAAAAAATTTTTCTTTCTAAAAAAATGTTTACAACATTACTTAATCAACAATGAGTATTGTACCTGAAACCTAGATTATATTTGATCCTCTCTTCTTACTCAAACTGTATTAAATTCTACCTATGAAGGAGGTTTAATGTAATTTATTTTGGAACACATATATTTTATATTCTTTTTTAACCTGTTTGCCTTCACGTTATTATTAAAAATCTATCTTCCTCTTTACTAACCTTAAATTACTTATTTTATAAATTTTCAAAGTGTATTGCAGATAAATTATAAATATTTTTATATCTTTACCCCACAATTTACATATTTAATAAGTTATGGTTTTTATTAAGATAATAAAAAATTTATTAATCCTTTCTGTAACCATATATGACCAAAATATAATAAAATAAGATTCAAAAACATTAAAGTTAACTCTCGTACATTTAAATAGAAAAAGACACTTATAACCAATAAGAATGGCATTAGCGTTGTTTTACATTAACACACACACACACACACATCTATATATATATATATATATATATATATATATATAAACCATGTGCACCAATATTAACAGGCATACCTCAAATCCACAAACCCAACACACCATTTTGACCACTAATAAATTTCAAAACTGCACCATCTTACATAATCGCAAAAATACTAGACAAAATAATAAGATCTAAAATACATATCAACAACACATACAATATAAAAAAAGGATACGAATTAATTAATAAAATAAAAAACATAAAAACAAACAGCAACACAAAAATAATAAGTTATGACATAACTAACACGTACCCTAGCATCTCAATAGAAGAAACCATAGAAATAATAAAAAACAAACTAATACACAATAACGAAAAAAGAAACACAGTAGATAGTATCATTACTCTAACCAAACACATATGTAACCAAAATTACTTCCAATTTAACAATAAATACTATAAACAAACAACTGAAGTCCCCATGGGATCACCCATATCATCAGTCATGTTAGAAATATGTCTACAACGCTTTGAACAAATAATAATTAAACCTATACTAAACACACATAATATTTTACTATGGACAAGGTACGTAGATGATATACTTGTAATATACCAACCTACCATTCACAACGAACACATCATAATACTAAACAAATTAAATACATACAACGAAAACATACAATTCCCCTTCAAAACAGAAAAAAAAGAACAATTAACTGTCTTGACATTACCTTAAATATAAACAATAATAAAATAAAAACTACAGTACACAGAAAACCAACTTCCAACACCACAATACACTACAAATCTAACCACCCCTGGATACACTAAAGCAACATTTACAGTAACATGATAAATAAAGCAATAAAATACACACAGGATAACAAACAAAAATTAAATGAAGTATTAGATAACATTACAAAAATAGCAATAGAAAATGGATACATCAAACACCTTATAAAAAACATATACAATAAATTTACAAAAAAACCTAACCTCAACACAACACTACAACCTGAACAAAAAAAAATAATAAAAATAAAAAAATCTACCTAAAATATAAATACACCCATAACAAAATAGAAAAAATAACAAATATATACAACAAAGAATACTACACTCCAACATACAACCCAAACAACAAAATAATAAAATATCTTAATAACACAAACCACAAAACAAATTCAGAAAAACATAACCTATCAGGAATTTACAAAATTACATGTAACAACTGCAACGCATTTTACATAGGAAAAACAACCAGATCGTTTAAAATAAGATTTGAAGAACATTACAGAGCATTCAAAAATAAAAATACAAAAGCATCAAATGTTGCAGCACACCTAGTATCACATAAACATGAAATAAAGAATTACGAAAATAACCTAACCCTACTTGAAATAAATAATAACCCAATAGAACTAAACTCACTAGAGAAATGCCACATTTATAAAAACATACACAACAATTTAATGAACCTACAGAAAACATATGCAGAGACAAGCTATTCAAAAAGATTATACACGTGGCTCAAGAAGAAACATGTATGACGTCAACAAATACCAACATCACGGACCGAACTTCCACACCAGAAAAATAGAGAAAATTATTCAGTGATTGAACAACGGTCAAGTGACCGAAAGGCGCCTCATCACATAAGGTCATTTTAATTATTTTACAAAAATTATTTATGGAGTAAAACCAATGTCAAGTAATTTACTCTGATGAATTATCATTTAATACAAGAAAATTTAACAAAATATTATATTTAAATATTATTTAAATATTTATATTTAAATTTTAGTAAGATTTTCTGGTATATCCATCAACGTCACCACCTTAGATCTTCTTCCTCTCAGGTTTTGTCCAGGTTGGTGTGTCGCGTTCGTCCTCCAGGATCTACTATTTGAACCCAGGTTGCTCTCCGGCTTGTAGTAGCGATCTGTCCATCCAGACGTTTCGCGTTTATATGGATCGTAAAAGACAGTTAACTTATTTAAAGATCAGTCCGTAACTTTCTAATCTCCTGCGGGCTGTAGGTTAGAATTTGTCTAGCATCACCCGTCGCAGGGAAACGGATTGTAAGCCAGAGGTGGTTTATGACCCCCTGTTAAGAAGCAATAGCCGGACCCTGAACCAGCCACACATTGTGGGGGTTGGAGTAGATGTGGGTGAGGGGGTTACGAGGAACGTACAAAGTAAAATTAAAACTCATCTACGTTATAAAAATGGAATACCAGTAATGCCGAATTTAGCCTTGAACGTTTAATGACACTGTAAAAAACCGAACCAAATACTTAAAATAATCATCTCAATGTGAAACCACGCTCAAAAATATTTATATTTTTTTCATAAAGTCTCCTAATAACTTTTTTAAAAGTAAATACTCTGCGTGCCCGATGTTAAAATAGTAAATTCATTTGTTAAGTTATATAATTGAGGTATGCTTTTGCTTCTGTTTCGGTGTAGTGTGTTTGCATTTAATATTTCAAAGTTCATTTTACATTATTTTCATTTGTTGCGTTTACCATAGACAATAGCAAACCTATGAAAACATTTCTGATGATTGTAGGTTCAGGGTTCAGGTTTTAGAGCTGATGGTCTTTTAAAGAACATGATCAAAACTAATTTCATTGCATTACCTCAAAAAGTAATAAATTTAATATATTTCTTTAAACTAAACTTTTTGCTTCGTCGTTCTAGTTTTAGTACTTTTTCTGTTTGAATTTCAAAAGCAATAAATTTATTCTGTATATAACGTTGTATTTTCATTTGTATGATTTTGTACATAGTATGTATAAAATTTTGTTTCAATTCCTTGCTTGTTTGTTTTTAAATATTTTAGAACAGGTAAAAACAAGAGTCAGTTAAATACATTATTATATTCATATAAGGCTTTATTTTTACTTCCTGGTAACTCATTATGAAAGGAGATGTTATGCTACACAATTTTATGTGTACATAGACTACTATGTTTATACAAATGTATGGTTTATAACAATGTAATGAACAAGTTCAATCAAATTACAATTTGTTTTCCAAAATCTTATCAAGATGTATGCATGGTAAATTATTTATTACAGTATCAACTCTACATAGAAAAAAATTTTGTTAAAAATCATATAAGATATACATTTTCCCTCTGGTTAAAAACTTAATTGTTTTTTTAATTATTGTGTAATTTTGCGTATACTTCGTAAGAGAATTTGTTTTAAAAATTGCATTTATTTTCGATGTTTTAACAATAAAATTTTCTTAATTCTTAAAACCAACGGGTTTTCATTGTAGTTATTTTAACGTTTTCATACTCATATCTCTACTTTATTTCTCCCTTGTAGAATTTTAAAAAAATGGGTTTTATTATTTTTTTTAATCCTATCCGTATAATTGATGAGTCTTTTAATCGCAAATTATTATTGACTTGGGTCGTGTCAAGATTACTTTCTGGCGTAGTTTTATGAGTAGTAATTAAATTATTATTCATAAGATACTAATATTCGACATGGAATAGAACGTTTCCACTACTATTTGAGCCACTGTGACATCGCGTAGTAGATGAGACAAGGTAGTATCAAAGTCCGACCCGTCGAACGAGTTAGAAGGGTGAGTTGGTTTTCCAAGACTCTAGGTCTACCCTCCGGAGTGGAAAGACTCCGAGATTGAGGGAGAGAGGGGCTGTCTGGCATTTAGTCCACAGATCAGGAAACTACCTGGTACCCTCGTCAAACTAAGGGGTGACTGGCTCACAGTCCTATACCCTCCGTCG
>JBAIZL010000005.1:82309416-82439416 GCA_036971475.1 Prosapia bicincta
ATTTTGCTTTAATAAGTGTGTTGAGCCGTAGTATTTTATTACGTTTAAAATATTTAACGAACATCTCTGGCAACAAAACCCACGAGAAAATTAATATTTAATTTTATCAACCGAATATTTTCCTTCAGAAAAATTGCTAAAATTATAAAATTCTGATTTTCAACAATCAAATAAATTACGTAAACGTATTTAAATAAAAAAGATTCCTCGACTATTTTTTTGAAAAAAAAACTAAAAATGTCTTCGATATTTGCATATTCTGTGTGAGCACATGGTACACATACACAGATGAATGCGTAGCAGTAAACACGAAGAAATTATTGATATGCTGCAGTTTGAAGCATGTCTAAACTTAAATGTTGAAGTAAAAATAAAGATAAATTTAATAGGATTCTTTAAATTTATTAAATAAGATGTTGCTGATACAAAATATTTATAGACTTCTTTTAAGTTATTAAGAAAGATGATGCTGATACAAAATGTTTATAGACTTCTTTAAAGTTATTAAGAAAGATGTGGCTGATACAAATGTTTATACACTTCTTTAAAGTGATTAAGAAAGATGTGGCTGATACAAATGTTTATAGACGTCTTTAAAGTTATTAAGAAATATGTTGCTGATACAAAATGTTTATAGACGTCTTTAAAGTTATTAAGAAAGATGTGGCTGATACAAATGTTTATAGACGTCTTTAAAGTTATTAAGAAAGATGTGGCTGATACAAATGTTTATACACTTCTTTAAAGTGATTAAGAAATATGTTGCTGATACAAAATGTTTATAGACGTCTTTAAAGTTATTAAGAAAGATGTGGCTGATACAAAATGTTTATAGACGTCTTTAAAGTTATTAAGAAAGATGTGGCTGATACAAATGTTTATACACTTCTTTAAAGTGATTAAGAAATATGTTGCTGATACAAAATGTTTATAGACGTCTTTAAAGTGATTAAGAAAGATGTTGCCGATACAAATGTTTATAGACGTCTTTAAAGTTATTAAGAAAGATGTGGCTGATACAAATGTTTATACACTTCTTTAAAGTGATTAAGAAATATGTTGCTGATACAAAATGTTTATAGACGTCTTTAAAGTTATTAAGACAGATGTGGCTGATACAAAATGTTTATAGACGTCTTTAAAGTTATTAAGAAAGATGTGGCTGATACAAATGTTTATAGACGTCTTTAAAGTTATTAAGAAAGATGTGGCTGATACAAAATGTTTATAGACTTCTTTAAAGTTATTAAAAAGAAAGATGTGGCTGATACAAATGTTTATAGACTTCTTTAAAGTGATTAAGAAAGATGTGGCTGATACAAATGTTTATAGACGTCTTTAAAGTTATTAAGAAAGATGTTGCCGATACAAAATGTTTATACACTTCTTTAAAGTGATTAAGAAAGATGTTGCCGATACAAAATGTTTATAGACTTCTTTAAAGTGATTAAGAAAGATGTGGCTGATACAAATGTTTATAGACGTCTTTAAAGTTATTAAGAAAGATGTTGCCGATACAAAATGTTTATAGACTTCTTTAAAGTGATTAAGACAGATGTGGCTGATACAAATGTTTATAGACGTCTTTAAAGTTATTAAGAAAGATGTGGCTGATCCAAAATGTTTATACACTTCTTTAAAGTGATTAAGAAAGATGTGGCTGATACAAATGTTTATAGACGTCTTTAAAGTTATTAAGAAATATGTTGCTGATACAAAATGTTTATAGACTTCTTTAAAGTTATTAAGAAAGATGTGGCTGATACAAATGTTTATAGACGTCTTTAAAGTTATTAAGAAAGATGTTGCCGATACAAAATGTTTATACACTTCTTTAAAGTGATTAAGAGAGATGTTGCTGATACAAAATGTTTATAGACGTCTTTAAAGTTATTAAGAAAGATGATGCTGATACAAAATGTTTATAGACGTCTTTAAAGTTATTAAGAAAGATGTTGCCGATACAAATGTTTATAGACGTCTTTAAAGTTATTAAGAAAGATGATGCCGATACAAATGTTTATAGACTTCTTTAAAGTTATTAAGAAAGATGTTGAAGATACAAATGTTTATAGACATCTTTAAAGTTATTAAGAAAGATGTGGCTGATCCAAAATGTTTATAGACTACTTTAAAGTTATTAAGAAAGATGTTGCCGATACAAAATGTTTATACACTTCTTTAAAGTGATTAAGAGAGATGTTGCTGATACAAAATGTTTATAGACGTCTTTAAAGTTATTAAGAAATAATGTTGCTGATCCAAAATGTTTATAGACGTCTTTAAAGTTATTAAGAAAGATGATGATGATACAAAATGTTTATAGACGTCTTTAGAGTTATTAAGAAAGATGTTGCCGATACAAATGTTTATAGACGTCTTTAAAGTTATTAAGAAAGATGTTGCTGATACAAAATGTTTATAGACGTCTTTAAAGTTATTAAGAAAGATGTGGCTGATACAAATGTTTATAGACGTCTTTAAAGTTATTAAGAAAGATGTTGCCGATACAAATGTTTATAGACGTCTTTAAAGTTATTAAGAAAGATGTTGCTGATACAAATGTTTATAGACGTCTGTAAAGTTATTAAGAAAGATGTGGCTGATCCAAAATGTTTATAGACGTCTTTAAAGTTATTAAGAAAGATGTGGCTGATCCAAAATGTTTATAGACGTCTTTAAAGTTATTAAGAAAGATGATGCTGATACAAAATGTTTATAGACGTCTTTAGAGTTATTAAGAAAGATGTTGCCGATACAAATGTTTATAGACGTCTTTAAAGTTATTGAGAAAGATGTTGCCGATACAAATGTTTATAGACGTCTTTAAAGTTATTAAGAAAGATGTTGCCGATACAAATGTTTATAGACGTCTTTAAAGTTATTAAGAAAGATGTTGCCGATACAAATGTTTATAGACGTCTTTAAAGTTATTAAGAAAGATGTTGCTGATACAAATGTTTATAGACGTCTTTAAAGTTATTAAGAAAGATGTGGCTGATCCAAAATGTTTATAGACGTCTTTAAAGTTATTAAGAAAGATGTTGCCGATACAAAATGTTTATACACTTCTTTAAAGTGATTAAGAAATATGTTGCCGATACAAATGTTTATAGACGTCTTTAAAGTTATTAAGAAAGATGTGGCTGATCCAAAATGTTTATAGACGTCTTTAAAGTTATTAAGAAAGATGATGCTGATACAAAATGTTTATAGACGTCTTTAGAGTTATTAAGAAAGATGTTGCCGATACAAATGTTTATAGACGTCTTTAAAGTTATTAAGAAAGATGTTGCCGATACAAATGTTTATAGACGTCTTTAAAGTTATTAAGAAAGATGTTGCCGATACAAATGTTTATAGACGTCTTTAAAGTTATTAAGAAAGATGTTGCCGATACAAATGTTTATAGACGTCTTTAAAGTTATTAAGAAAGATGTTGCTGATACAAATGTTTATAGACGTCTTTAAAGTTATTAAGAAAGATGTGGCTGATCCAAAATGTTTATAGACGTCTTTAAAGTTATTAAGAAAGATGTTGCCGATACAAAATGTTTATACACTTCTTTAAAGTGATTAAGAAATATGTTGCCGATACAAATGTTTATAGACGTCTTTAAAGTTATTAAGAAAGATGTGGCTGATCCAAAATGTTTATAGACGTCTTTAAAGTTATTAAGAAAGATGATGCTGATACAAAATGTTTATAGACGTCTTTAGAGTTATTAAGAAAGATGTTGCCGATACAAATGTTTATAGACGTCTTTAAAGTTATTAAGAAAGATGTTGCCGATACAAATGTTTATAGACGTCTTTAAAGTTATTAAGAAAGATGTTGCCGATACAAATGTTTATAGACGTCTTTAAAGTTATTAAGAAAGATGTTGCCGATACAAATGTTTATAGACGTCTTTAAAGTTATTAAGAAAGATGTTGCTGATACAAATGTTTATAGACGTCTTTAAAGTTATTAAGAAAGATGTGGCTGATCCAAAATGTTTATAGACGTCTTTAAAGTTATTAAGAAAGATGTTGCCGATACAAAATGTTTATACACTTCTTTAAAGTGATTAAGAAATATGTTGCCGATACAAATGTTTATAGACGTCTTTAAAGTTATTAAGAAAGATGTGGCTGATCCAAAATGTTTATAGACGTCTTTAAAGTTATTAAGAAAGATGATGCTGATACAAAATGTTTATAGACGTCTTTAGAGTTATTAAGAAAGATGTTGCCGATACAAATGTTTATAGACGTCTTTAAAGTTATTAAGAAAGATGTTGCCGATACAAATGTTTATAGACGTCTTTAAAGTTATTAAGAAAGATGTTGCCGATACAAATGTTTATAGACGTCTTTAAAGTTATTAAGAAAGATGTTGCCGATACAAATGTTTATAGACGTCTTTAAAGTTATTAAGAAAGATGTTGCTGATACAAATGTTTATAGACGTCTTTAAAGTTATTAAGAAAGATGTGGCTGATCCAAAATGTTTATAGACGTCTTTAAAGTTATTAAGAAAGATGTTGCCGATACAAAATGTTTATAGACGTCTTTAAAGTGATTAAGAAAGATGTGGCTGATACAAATGAACGTAATTAGAAGACCTAGTATTGCAAGTGGAATAAAAAGTTTAGCCTCTCAGTTTCAGGTCTTCTAGACAGAAGTCCTTCTCGCGCGATAGTCTTCCTAGTTTTTGCAATAACAAGAATAAAGCGTTCTTTCTATTACTTAATACCTCTAAAACAAATTTCGTTAACACAGAAAGTCATAATTGAAGTTATTTACACTCATAGTTGTTATAAATTTATAAAATAAATTAAAACATTAGATGATATTTTTTTAATGAAAGGGATATTTTTCAAAATGTAACTGTTATTCTTGCATTTGAGTTCATGTAAACTTGTTTTTTATTTATTGTAAGAGTTTTTATGTAAACCGAGGCGTGCTTATAGGCTCTATCTGGCCACGCCCACATCCAGTTCTAACCTTTGTTTATAAAGAAGTAATATAAAAAAAACTTTAAGTAAATTCCTATTGAGGTTAACAAAGACAAATTTGTATCATTGTTTGCTTATTTTCAGTTAGTCTATTTATTTTATTCTTTACATTGATTTTGTCATCCACTATGGGTTTATAAAATGTATTTGAACTTGATTAGATGAATAAATACGTATTTTATTAACGATTGAAAATTTGTACAAAATATATATCAGAAGAGTTTGAGCTAATACAAGGAATTTAATAAGAAGGGCTATACGACATCTGTCTAGTTGCAGTGGTAAATATTTAGTAGTGTCATTAATTATGTTGACATAAGTTATTGAAACGCGTGTGATATTAAGGTGCATTTTTTTTGTGAGTTCGTGTAAAGTTATTTAGTTGTTTATTACTTATAAAATTAAAATACGGTTCCTAATCTTCACCAACTAACTTTTATTTTTTTACAAAATGACATTTGTTTCGACATCACCGTGTCTTATTGCTGACTGAAACGTGTACAACTATCACAGAGTACGAGTTGAGTGCTTTTATCATCAGTCTATCTTAAAAAAGTTATAGAATATGTATATACAGTATTATATAAATTTGCCGATTGTTTATGAGACGAATGTATGTTCATGATATATTGCTGACTGAAACGTGTACAACTATCACAGAGTACGAGTCGAGTGCTTTTATCATCAGTCTATCTTAAAAAGGTTATAGAATATGTATATACAGTATTATATAAATTTGCCGATTGTTTATGAGACGAATGTATGCTCATGATATATTGCTGACTGAAACGTGTACAACTATGACAGAGTACGAGTCGAGTGCTTTTATCATCAGTCTATCTTTAAAAGCTTATAGAATATGTATATACAGTATTATATAAATTTGCCGATTGTTTATGAGACGAATGTATGGTCATGATATATTGCTGACTGAAACGTGTACAACTATCACAGAGTACGAGTCGAGTGCTTTTATCATCAGTCTATCTTAAAAAGGTTATAGAATATGTATATACAGTATTATATAAATTTGCCGATTGTTTATGAGACGAATGTATGGTCATGATATATTGCTGACTGAAACGTGTACAACTATCACAGAGTACGAGTCGAGTGCTTTTATCATCAGTCTATCTTAAAAAGGTTATAGAATATGTATATACAGTATTATATAAATTTGCCGATTGTTTATGAGACGAATGTATGCTCATGATATATTGCTGACTGAAACGTGTACAACTATCACAGAGTACGAGTTGAGTGCTTTTATCATCAGTCTATCTTAAAAAGGTTATAGAATATGTATATACAGTATTATATAAATTTGCCGATTGTTTATGAGACGAATGTATGCTCATGATATATTGCTGACTGAAACGTGTACAACTATCACAGAGTACGAGTTGAGTGCTTTTATCATCAGTCTATCTTAAAAAGGTTATAGAATATGTATATACAGTATTATATAAATTTGCCGATTGTTTATGAGACGAATGTATGCTCATGATATATTGCTGACTGAAACGTGTGCAACTATCACAGAGTACGAGTCGAGTGCTTTTATTATCAGTCTATCTTAAAAAGGTTATAGAATATGTATATACAGTATTATATAAATTTGCCGATTGTTTATGAGACGAATGTATAGTCATGATATATTGCTGACTGAAACGTGTACAACTATCACAGAGTACGAGTTGAGTGCTTTTATCATCAGTCTATCTTAAAAGGGTTATAGAATATGTATATACAGTATTATATAAATTTGCCGATTGTTTATGAGACGAATGTATGCTCATGATATATTGCTGACTGAAACGTGTACAACTATCACAGAGTACGAGTTGAGTGCTTTTATCATCAGTCTATCTTAAAAAGGTTATAGAATATGTATATACAGTATTATATAAATTTGCCGATTGTTTATGAGACGAATGTATGCTCATGATATATTGCTGACTGAAACGTGTACAACTATCACAGAGTACGAGTTGAGTGCTTTTATCATCAGTCTATCTTAAAAAGGTTATAGAATATGTATATACAGTATTATATAAATTTGCCGATTGTTTATGAGACGAATGTATGCTCATGATATATTGCGGACTGAAACGTGTACAACTATCACAGAGTACGAGTTGAGTGCTTTTATCATCAGTCTATCTTAAAAAGGTTATAGAATATGTATATACAGTATTATATAAATTTGCCGATTGTTTATGAGACGAATGTATGCTCATGATATATTGCTGACTGAAACGTGTGCAACTATCACAGAGTACGAGTCGAGTGCTTTTATTATCAGTCTATCTTAAAAAGGTTATAGAATATGTATATACAGTATTATATAAATTTGCCGATTGTTTATGAGACGAATGTATAGTCATGATATATTGCTGACTGAAACGTGTACAACTATCACAGAGTACGAGTTGAGTGCTTTTATCATCAGTCTATCTTAAAAGGGTTATAGAATATGTATATACAGTATTATATAAATTTGCCGATTGTTTATGAGACGAATGTATGCTCATGATATATTGCTGACTGAAACGTGTACAACTATCACAGAGTACGAGTTGAGTGCTTTTATCATCAGTCTATCTTAAAAAGGTTATAGAATATGTATATACAGTATTATATAAATTTGCCGATTGTTTATGAGACGAATGTATGCTCATGATATATTGCTGACTGAAACGTGTACAACTATCACAGAGTACGAGTTGAGTGCTTTTATCATCAGTCTATCTTAAGAAGGTTATAGAATATGTATATACAGTATTATATAAATTTGCCGATTGTTTATGAGACGAATGTATAGTCATGATATATTGCTGACTGAAACGTGTACAACTATCACAGAGTACGAGTTGAGTGCTTTTATCATCAGTCTATCTTAAAAAGGTTATAGAATATGTATATACAGTATTATATAAATTTGCCGATTGTTTATGAGACGAATGTATGGTCATGATATATTGCTGACTGAAACGTGTACAACTATCACAGAGTACGAGTCGAGTGCTTTTATCATCAGTCTATCTTAAAAAGGTTATAGAATATGTATATACAGTATTATATAAATTTGCCGATTGTTTATGAGACGAATGTATGCTCATGATATATTGCTGACTGAAACGTTTACAACTATCACAGAGTACGAGTCGAGTGCTTTTATATCAGTCCATCTTAAAAAGGTTATGGAATATGTATATACAGCATTATATAAATTTGCCGATTGTTTATGAGACGAATGTATGCTCATGATATATTTCTGACTGAAACGTTTACAACTATCACAGAGTACGAGTCGAGTGCTTTTATATCAGTCCATCTTAAAAAGGTTATAGAATATGTATATACAGTATTATATAAATTTGCCGATCGTTTATGAGACGAATGTATGGTCATGATATATTGCTGACTGAAACGTGTACAACTATCACAGAGTACGATTCGAGTGCTTTTATTATCAGTCTATCTTAAAAAGGCTATAGAATATGTATATACAGTATTATATAAATTTGCCGATCGTTTATGAGACGAATGTATGGTCATGATATATTGCTGACTGAAACGTGTACAACTATCACAGAGTACGAGTCGAGTGCTTTTATTATCAGTCTATCTTAAAAAGGCTATAGAATATGTATATACAGTATTATATAAATTTGCCGATCGTTTATGAGACGAATGTATGGTCATGATATATTGCTGACTGAAACGTGTACAACTATCACAGAGTACGAGTCGAGTGCTTTTATCATCAGTCTATCTTAAAAAGGTTATAGAATATGTATATACAGTATTATATAAATTTGCCGATCGTTTATGAGACGAATGTATGGTTATGATATACTTATATCATGTAAAAAGTTATAAGTGTGATGACGATAAATATAACCATGTGAATCTAATTCTACAAATAATCATAATTATAATAAAAATTTTAATATTTTACATATTAGAAACGTTGGAAAAAATAAGTTGAAAAACTCAAAAGTTTTATTGAATAAACAATTAGACTTAAATTCGTCATCTGTATTGAATTTGTGTTTCTTTGTTAAGTAGATTCACGGGATTATAGACAGATAGGCTTATTAGTATATAAATGTATAGTTATGAAAAAAGCTCTTCATTTTTATTCTGTTATAGTTGTGTATGTTCTAGTCAGCACCAGTACGTGCTAATGAAGACAAGATATGGTCAAAACAGCTGTTATTTTTTAAAAACATAAATTTAACTCCAATATTTTTGTAATAATTCTTTCTAAAGATGATTACTTTCCAATCGAAATGTACATAAAAATTGTAATAAAACGTTTTTATGGTTAATTTTTTTGTGGTTATATGTGTTGAAATTTTTTTTTTATAAAACGTTTTCGTTATACCTATCCTAAAATCACTAGAATCACTGGAAGCTGAAGGTGTTTTGGAAAATTCAAATAATAAGAAACAATAAATGCAATTTAATAAACAAGATTCTCATTATCGAGAGGGAATCGCATATTTCGAGGCCATACTTATACCGCCTACAACTAACTAGTATTTACATATTACTGTATACTGTATTTATAAAGTTATATTACAGTACAGTATTCTGTAAAAGAAACCTGTAATAAAATAAATATGTAAGATACATAAAGTGTTGCAAAATAATTTAAAATATAACGTAATGTAGTTACAGCCTGTATGATGTAACCTGTCTTCTACCACGGTCGATCTGGACGTGCCTTATCGCTCGAAGTTGCGTGACAGCCGTTTTCTTAATGAGCCAAGTACAAGCATTCTTACTAAGTAAAATTATTTTCACACCTTAATTATAGTTTTTAAATTTCTGTAGAATATTTGAAAACTACAAGTACGATACCAAACACTACATAATGTGGTAAAAAACAAACAAACAATATATGCGTACAACAACAATCAGTCATTTGCAACAGTCATAACAATCTTTTATGTAGTGCTCGTTATCGTGCTTGTACTTTTACGTACTATTAAGTTATTCGATAAAAATTTAAAAATTGTGATTAGGTAAGAACACTAATGTAGTAAGTGGAAGTGTAGTAAGTGGAAGTGTAGTAAGTGGAAGTGTAGTAAGTGGAAGTGTAGTAAGTGGAAGTGTAGTAAGTGGAAGTGTAGTAAGTGGAAGTGTAGTAAGTGGAAGTGTAGTAAGTGGAAGTGTAGTAAGTGGAAGTGTAGTAAGTGGAAGTGTAGTAAGTGGAAGTGTAGTAAGTGCTTTACTACACTAAGTAATCGACGACCGTCACCATGTCGCTTTTATTCCGATTGAATGGCTTGAAATTAATTTCCAGCTTTGTATTTAAGAACCTATTCAATAAATACACGTTTACTCTTTTATACCTTTTCTTTCAGTTTCTCTATATTAGAAAAGAAATGTATTTGAAAATGTCATCAATAGAAAGCTTCGATCCAAATGTCACAATGTTACACGTTGGTTTTCTAAATACAACATAGAAATAGAGTTTGCAATTAATTTTTTTTTAGTTACTGTTCAATAAAACTAAAAAATCTAACAGCCATTGTACAACTATGTCCAAATTAATAACATTTTCACATGTGTCTTTGTATAGACGCAAGTAATTTAATCAGCATAAAGGCCACTGTTATTACTACCAGATTTAATTTAAAATATATAATATCAAAATCACATGAGTAGGTAGTTTTATTTCTGTGAGGGATAAAAGAATATTAAATTTTATTCTGTTTAATTTCCGCGTGATGCCGCGTCTCAGCCAAAGTGCACTTTGTTACCAAGTTTGTAATATTTTGCCTTCGGTAAATACGAATTCCCTTCAAGAGGCACTTGTTAAAGCTCCGTAGCTAGAATTTAATGAGTCACTCGGGGAGTGCAATGGGATTATCCGATATTACATCTTGAATCTAACGAAGTAGGTTGTCGGAAAGCAAACCTGCATACTTGGTATTCTTTAGCGTTTAAACTCAACAACTCTTTAATTTTAAAAGAAAATTGTATCCTTTCGCTGTTCTATAACATTCTGCAATCTGGAGATGGCATTCTGTGCAATATTGAAATATTCTAAATTGTAAAACTTGCCGTCTCGTCATAACTATTTAATCTATCCTTTATACGACGTCGAATTTTCCGTTGAGAGTGACTTGCCTGCCGTTCTCAGCCATTTCTCCATATTCCTGTGATTTCTTCTGTCTTCCTATTCTACACAGCAACGCTTGTTTTCAGGTAATTTCCTTTTCATGAATTTTGTATGCAACGTCTTTTTTAAGTCTTTAAACAATGCCACGACAAACGACCAAGAGGTTTCCATTTATTTCAGTTTAAACTCTTTTTATTCATTTCTTGTATATTTACGTGTTTAAATACGATTTGGATAGAGTTTAAATAGTTGTAATACATTTTTTAGACATACCATTGAGATTTTTGCAATTCCTTTTATTAATTCACACTCTCTTTATATATATATTTTTAAATTTATGTATATATATATACACACACACACACACACATATATATATATATATATATATATATATATATATATATGATGAATAATTGTCATACAGAGTACATCCGTTCATTCTGCAGTGCATAAAACCGCAGTTCCGACGTTTCTCTAGAATCTCATCTAGCATTTTTAAGGTGGACCCAACAACAGTTGAAGTGCGAATGAAAAGCGCAGACAACGCCTCTCTTATATATAGAAGAAAGAATTTCCGCCCATTTACGTCATTCTACACACACCTTAGCCAAACAATTACTCACATTCCTTTCCCTTTGTTCACCTTTCTGCCGATATAATCTATGGATGACACATTTCCACATTGCGGGCAAATTCAAAGTATCATCGCATTTGTTAAAGACTCCCTTGCTTCTCTATTTCGATACTTATAATTTCTTTCATGTAGATTTTCTCTTGAGAAATCAGTCGGCAAGACTGAAAATTAATGGTATGTCTTGCATCGTTTTGGCGCTTGTACAGAGCCGACGTTTCTGCTTGTTTTTAATGCTAAGTTTGTGCTCCTCAAGCCTAGCTGAGATACGTTTGTTCGTTTGGCCAATGAACGATTACTTACAAATACCACAAAAACACTATAAATGCCATGTTTTTCCCAGGAGATCATATCTTTAGCTTTACCAAGATCCTTGTCGATGGTGATGTTAGGTTTGTAGACAGAACGTATTCCAAGCCTCCTAAAGAGTCCGCTAATCCTATCAATGGTCCCTCTAATAAAAGGCAGAAACACAGTACCATTCGCAGTATGTATACATATATATATATATATATATATATATATATATATATATTATATTATATTAAATATGGTGATATATTTTCTTGTAATATAGTTAATAAATTAAAAACATTTCAAAAACAAGAATACTTTTAATGAATATATTTATTCAAAGCATTTCGCCGATAAAATAGTACCAGCATCTTCAGGAAGTAATTATCTAATAAAATCTAATAAACTTTTATTAGATTTTATTAGATAATTATTTTCCTGAAGATGCTGGTACTATTTTATCGGCGAAAAGCTTTGAATAAATATATTCATTAATAGTACTCTTGTTTTTGAAATGTTTTAAATTTACTATATATATATATATATATATATATATATATATATATATATATATATATCTATAATACGTTTTCAATCGTAAATAAAATGTTTCTTATTCATCAACGTAAGTTCAAATACATTGTGGAAAAATTGTTCACAAGAGGGGCAAAGTTTGCAAATAGTTACTCCGTTCTGTTTGGTTTAAAATAAGTGATAACGTATGATTTCATAAATGAACTGATTTTGTAGGATATGTTGCTTTTTTTATATTAATTACTTCTTGAATTTTGTAATCCATTACGTTCGGTGAATCTTATTAATCACTTAAACAATAGTTTATGACTTCCGAACTTACAAAAAAACAGACGAAAGTGACAGATTTTTTTTGTATTATGTGTAAAGGAAATTACATATGTATATCCACACTTACTTTTGACATATACTTATGCACGTATTGTAAATAGTTAGACATATAAATGTACATGTTATAATCTGTCAAATACATCGACATTTTAAATTATTTTCTGTATTTATTTTGTCCTCTGAAGATTATTTGTAAATTGAATTAACCGAGGTCATTATTTGTGTAACTTATGGAATAATATTCGATTATCGATCGTTTTGCGTATTCTTTGTTCATGGCGGATTATCCGGGGAATTCGTTATCCTGCGTTGCCGGGCCACCCTATTCACATTATCGAACTTTATGGCTTTTTAACACAAGTAGACACTGTGCGACAAGATGGTTCTCAAGAAACTTAGATCGCACATTAAAACTAAATCAATGCTCACAAAAAAAAGACGAAAGTGACAGATTTTTTAGTATTATGTGTAAAGGAAATTACATATGTATATCCACACTTACTTTTGACATATACTTATGCACGTATTGTAAATAGTTAGACATATAAATGTACATGTTATAATCTGACAAAAACATCGACATTTTAAATTATTTTCTGTATTTATTTTGTCCTCTGAAGATTATTTGTAAATTGAACTAACCGGAGTCATTATTTGTGTAACATATGGTATAATAATCGATTATCGATCGTTTTGCGTATTCTTTGTTCATGGCGGATTATCCGGGGAATTCTTATCCGAGGAATGTTTAGATACCAGTATATATTTATATAGTGCCGTACTTTAAACAATACGCGTAAATGAGACTTTGTTTATCCGTGTCAGGCAATTTTAGTTAGGATGATGCAAAGCTGTCATCCCTGCAAGACAGCAATAGCATAAGAGATCTTGGGTGAGGACAAACACGTGTGCAATTTACATTACGTTAAGTAGCAAACTGTATCTATTGTAATATCTGCAGCAAAGCTGTCATCCCTGCAAGACAGTAATAGCATAAGATATCTTGTGTGAGGACAAACACGTGTACAATTTACATTGCATTACGTAGCAAACTGTATCTATTGTAATATCTGCAGCAAAGCTGACATCCCTGCAAGACAGTAATAGCATAAGATATCTTGGGTGAGGACAAACACGTGTACAATTTACATTGCGTTCCGTAGCAAACTGTATTTATGGTACATGCTATTTAAGTTCGTTGTTTCCTAGCATTCCTGTTAAAGAAACTATATTGTTTGTTGAAGATTTTTTAAAAGAAAACAACATCGAACCTATTAAAATAAACGAATATGTCAAATTAACTGAAATATGTATGTACCAAAATTTCTTTAAATTTAATAATGAATTTTATAAACAATGTGATGGAACTGCTATGGGTAACAGTTTGTCTCCTTTCATTGCTGAGCTTTTTATGAGCAGATTTGAAGAAAACTTAAAGAATAGTATTACTTATTTTCCTAGGATTTGGTTAAGATACGTTGACGATGTTTTTGCGATCTTTGATAGCAGTAAATGTAATGTTGATGTTTTTGTAAACCAACTTAATAGTATACATAGTTCCATTAAGTTTACTTATGAATTAGAAACCAATAATCGTTTACCATTTTTAGATATTCTGTGTATTAAAAATCATGAAAAAATTGAATTTGATATTTACAGGAAACCTACTAACAATAACAGATATATTTTAAATAGTTCCAACCATTGTTATACACATAAAATAGCAGCATTTAACAGTTTGGTTAACAGAGCTATCAATGTACCACTTAGTCCTAGACGTTTTTATAAGGAAATTAATTATATCAAAGGAGTGGCTAGATATAACGATTTTGATGCTAAAATTATAGATAATATTGTTAGAAAACAAAGATTAAAATATGTTTTGAACACAACTACCACTCTTCAAAAAGAAGTTAAAAAATGTACTTTTATTAGTTTACCTTTCGATAATATTTTAACAAAAGGGTTAGACTCTATTTTTAAAAAGGTAAATGTTAAGATAGCCTATAAAACTCAAAATAAACTCAAGCATTTATTGTGTAACCCGAAAGATAAAATTCCAATGTTGGAAAAATCAGGTATTTATAAGATAATTTGTAGTACTTGTAACGAGATGTATATAGGTCAAACTAAAAGAAAAATTGTAACCAGATTTAAAGAACATCTTGCCCATATTAAATATGAAAGACCTGAAAAATCAAGTGTAGCAGAACATGTCCTTAGTAATCAGCATGATTTAGATAAAAATGTTATTTTAGCTAAATGTATAAACTCAAAAAAGTTACTTAATAGTTATGAAAGTGTTTTTATAGTCAAATCAAATTGTAAATTAATGAATGCAGATAAAGGACCTATTCCTTACTCACCATTATATACTTTACTTAAATAGCTTTCTTCAAATTACGATGTTTTAATCTAATTACTTTTAGTTTATTAATTGTTATTGCTGTAGTTTTATTACATATGTATTATTATAATGTAATTTTTGACATAACCTATTTGGTTCCTGATGGCCGATCGTTATTTGTCGGTCGAGGGCGGAGAGGGGGCGGAGCTTACCTCACGCCTATATATAGAGACCGCGGAGAACGATTGGTATCATTCTAGTTTGTAACTTCTTGTGTGTTAGATTGTGTTTTGTAACTAGACCCTCTGATGATGATGACATGGTCATCGAAATGTACATAAGGGTTTAATCTTAAGTAACTTGTCTTATTTGTTATTTTTGATTATTTTTGTTAAGTTCGTTGTTTCCTAGCATTCCTGTTAAAGAAACTATATTGTTTGTTGAAGATTTTTTAAAAGAAAACAACATCGAACCTATTAAAATAAACGAATATGTCAAATTAACTGAAATATGTATGTACCAAAATTTCTTTAAATTTAATAATGAATTTTATAAACAATGTGATGGAACTGCTATGGGTAACAGTTTGTCTCCTTTCATTGCTGAGCTTTTTATGAGCAGATTTGAAGAAAACTTAAAGAATAGTATTACTTATTTTCCTAGGATTTGGTTAAGATACGTTGACGATGTTTTTGCGATCTTTGATAGCAGTAAATGTAATGTTGATGTTTTTGTAAACCAACTTAATAGTATACATAGTTCCATTAAGTTTACTTATGAATTAGAAACCAATAATCGTTTACCATTTTTAGATATTCTGTGTATTAAAAATCATGAAAAAATTGAATTTGATATTTACAGGAAACCTACTAACAATAACAGATATATTTTAAATAGTTCCAACCATTGTTATACACATAAAATAGCAGCATTTAACAGTTTGGTTAACAGAGCTATCAATGTACCACTTAGTCCTAGACGTTTTTATAAGGAAATTAATTATATCAAAGGAGTGGCTAGATATAACGATTTTGATGCTAAAATTATAGATAATATTGTTAGAAAACAAAGATTAAAATATGTTTTGAACACAACTACCACTCTTCAAAAAGAAGTTAAAAAATGTACTTTTATTAGTTTACCTTTCGATAATATTTTAACAAAAGGGTTAGACTCTATTTTTAAAAAGGTAAATGTTAAGATAGCCTATAAAACTCAAAATAAACTCAAGCATTTATTGTGTAACCCGAAAGATAAAATTCCAATGTTGGAAAAATCAGGTATTTATAAGATAATTTGTAGTACTTGTAACGAGATGTATATAGGTCAAACTAAAAGAAAAATTGTAACCAGATTTAAAGAACATCTTGCCCATATTAAATATGAAAGACCTGAAAAATCAAGTGTAGCAGAACATGTCCTTAGTAATCAGCATGATTTAGATAAAAATGTTATTTTAGCTAAATGTATAAACTCAAAAAAGTTACTTAATAGTTATGAAAGTGTTTTTATAGTCAAATCAAATTGTAAATTAATGAATGCAGATAAAGGACCTATTCCTTACTCACCATTATATACTTTACTTAAATAGCTTTCTTCAAATTACGATGTTTTAATCTAATTACTTTTAGTTTATTAATTGTTATTGCTGTAGTTTTTATTACATATGTATTATTATAATGTAATTTTTGACATAACCTATTTGGTTCCTGATGGCCGATCGTTATTTGTCGGTCGAGGGCGGAGAGGGGGCGGAGCTTACCTCACGCCTATATATAGAGACCGCGGAGAACGATTGGTATCATTCTAGTTTGTAACTTCTTGTGTGTTAGATTGTGTTTTGTAACTAGACCCTCTGATGATGATGACATGGTCATCGAAATGTACATAAGGGTTTAATCTTAAGTAACTTGTCTTATTTGTTATTTTTGATTATTTTTGTGGTATTGGGGTTCTTTTCAATATTTTTATTGTAATGTATTTATGGTAATATCTGCAACAAAGCTGTCATCCCTGCAAGACAGTAATAGCATAAGATATCTTGTGTGAGGACAAACACGTGTACAATTTACATTGCGTTCCGTAGCAAACTGTATTTATGGTAATATCTGCAACAAAGCTGTCATCCCTGCAAGACAGTAATAGTATAAGATATCTTGGGTGAGGACAAACACGTGTACAATTTACACTGCGTTCCGTAGCAAACTGTATTTATTGTAATATCTGCAGCAAAGCTGTCATCCCTGCGTTACAGTAATAGCATAAGATATCTTGGGTGAGGACAAACACGTGTACAATTTACATTGCGTTCTGTAGCAAACTGTATTTATTGTAATATCTGCAGCAAAGCTGTCATCCCTGCAAGACAGTAATAGCATAAGAGATCTTGGGTGAGGACAAACACGTGTACAATTTACATTGCGTTCCGTAGCAAACTGTATTTATGGTAATATCTGCAACAAAGCTGTCATCCCTGCAAGACAGTAATAGCATAAGATATCTTGGGTGAGGACAAACACGTGTACAATTTACATTGCGTTCTGTAGCAAACTGTATTTATTGTAATATCTGCAGCAAAGCTGTCATCCCTGCAAAACAGTAATAGCATAAGAGATCTTGGGTGAGGACAAACACGTGTACAATTTACATTGCGTTCCGTAGCAAACTGTATTTATGGTAATATCTGCAACAAAGCTGTCATCCCTGCAAGACAGTAATAGCATAAGATATCTTGTGTGAGGACAAACACGTGTACAATTTACATTGCGTTCTGTAGCAAACTGTATTTATTGTAATATCTGCAGCAAAGCTGACATCCCTGCAAGACAGTAATAGCATAGGATATCTTGAGTGAGGACAAACACGTGTACAATTTACATTGCGTTCCGTAGGAAACTGTATCTATTGTAATATCTGCAGCAAAGCTGTCATCCCTGCAAGACAGTAATAGCATAAGATATCTTGGGTGAGGACAAACACGTGTACAATTTACATTGCGTTCTGTAGCAAACTGTATTTATTGTAATATCTGCAGCAAAGCTGTCATCCCTGCAAGACAGTAATAGCATAAGAGATCTTGGGTGAGGACAAACACGTGTACAATTTACATTGCGTTCCGTAGCAAACTGTATTTATGGTAATATCTGCAACAAAGCTGTCATCCCTGCAAGACAGTAATAGCATAAGAGATCTTGGGTGAGGACAAACACGTGTACAATTTACATTGCGTTCCGTAGCAAACTGTATTTATGGTAATATCTGCAACAAAGCTGTCATCCCTGCAAGACAGTAATAGCATAAGAGATCTTGAGTGAGGACAAACACGTGTACAATTAACATTGCGTTCCGTAGGAAACTGTATTTATGGTAATATCTGCAACAAAGCTGTCATCCCTGCAAGACAGTAATAGCATAAGAGATCTTGGGTGAGGACAAACACGAGTACAATTTACATTGCGTTCCGTAGCAAACTGTATTTATGGTAATATCTGCAACAAAGCTGTCATCCCTGCAAGACAGTAATAGCATAAGAGATCTTGGGTGAGGACAAACACGTGTACAATTTACATTGCGTTCCGTAGCAAACTGTATTTATGGTAATATCTGCAGCAAAGCTGTCATCCCTGCAAGACAGTAATAGCATAAGAGATCTTGAGTGAGGACAAACACGTGTACAATTAACATTGCGTTCCGTAGGAAACTGTATCTATTGTAATATCTGCAGCAAAGCTGTCATCCCTGCAAGACAGTAATAGCATAAGATATCTTGGGTGAGGACAAACACGTGTACAATTTACATTGCGTTCTGTAGCAAACTGTATTTATTGTAATATCTGCAGCAAAGCTGTCATCCCTGCAAGACAGTAATAGCATAAGAGATCTTGGGTGAGGACAAACACGTGTACAATTTACATTGCGTTCCGTAGCAAACTGTATTTATGGTAATATCTGCAACAAAGCTGTCATCCCTGCAAGACAGTAATAGCATAAGAGATCTTGGGTGAGGACAATCACGTGTACAATTTACATTGCGTTCCGTAGCAAACTGTATTTATGGTAATATCTGCAACAAAGCTGTCATCCCAGCAAGACAGTAATAGCATAAGATATCTTGGGTGAGGACAAACACGTGTACAATTTACATTGCGTTCTGTAGCAAACTGTATTTATTGTAATATCTGCAGCAAAGCTGCTATCCCTGCAAGACAGTAATAGCATAAGAGATCTTGGGTGAGGACAAACACGTGTACAATTTACATTGCGTTCCGTAGCAAACTGTATTTATGGTAATATCTGCAACAAAGCTGTCATCCCTGCAAGACAGTAATAGCATAAGATATCTTGGGTGAGGACAAACACGTGTACAATTTACATTGCGTTCTGTAGCAAACTGTATTTATTGTAATATCTGCAGCAAAGCTGTCATCCCTGCAAGACAGTAATAGCATAAGAGATCTTGGGTGAGGACAAACACGTGTACAATTTACATTGCGTTCCGTAGCAAACTGTATTTATGGTAATATCTGCAACAAAGCTGTCATCCCTGCAAGACAGTAATAGCATAAGAGATCTTGGGTGAGGACAAACACGTGTACAATTTACATTGCGTTCCGTAGCAAACTGTATTTATGGTAATATCTGCAACAAAGCTGTCATCCCTGCAAGACAGTAATAGCATAAGAGATCTTGAGTGAGGACAAACACGTGTACAATTAACATTGCGTTCCGTAGGAAACTGTATTTATGGTAATATCTGCAACAAAGCTGTCATCCCTGCAAGACAGTAATAGCATAAGAGATCTTGGGTGAGGACAAACACGTGTACAATTTACATTGCGTTCCGTAGCAAACTGTATTTATGGTAATATCTGCAACAAAGCTGTCATCCCTGCAAGACAGTAATAGCATAAGAGATCTTGGGTGAGGACAAACACGTGTACAATTTACATTGCGTTCCGTAGCAAACTGTATTTATGGTAATATCTGCAACAAAGCTGTCATCCCTGCAAGACAGTAATAGCATAAGAGATCTTGGGTGAGGACAAACACGTGTACAATTTACATTGCGTTCCGTAGCAAACTGTATTTATGGTAATATCTGCAGCAAAGCTGTCATCCCTGCAAGACAGTAATAGCATAAGAGATCTTGAGTGAGGACAAACACGTGTACAATTAACATTGCGTTCCGTAGGAAACTGTATCTATTGTAATATCTGCAGCAAAGCTGTCATCCCTGCAAGACAGTAATAGCATAAGATATCTTGGGTGAGGACAAACACGTGTACAATTTACATTGCGTTCTGTAGCAAACTGTATTTATTGTAATATCTGCAGCAAAGCTGTCATCCCTGCAAGACAGTAATAGCATAAGAGATCTTGGGTGAGGACAAACACGTGTACAATTTACATTGCGTTCCGTAGCAAACTGTATTTATGGTAATATCTGCAACAAAGCTGTCATCCCTGCAAGACAGTAATAGCATAAGAGATCTTGGGTGAGGACAAACACGTGTACAATTTACATTGCGTTCCGTAGCAAACTGTATATATGGTAATATCTGCAACAAAGCTGTCATCCCAGCAAGACAGTAATAGCATAAGATATCTTGGGTGAGGACAAACACGTGTACAATTTACATTGCGTTCTGTAGCAAACTGTATTTATTGTAATATCTGCAGCAAAGCTGTCATCCCTGCAAGACAGTAATAGCATAAGAGATCTTGGGTGAGGACAAACACGTGTACAATTTACATTGCGTTCCGTAGCAAACTGTATTTATGGTAATATCTGCAACAAAGCTGTCATCCCTGCAAGACAGTAATAGCATAAGATATCTTGGGTGAGGACAAACACGTGTACAATTTACATTGCGTTCTGTAGCAAACTGTATTTATTGTAATATCTGCAGCAAAGCTGTCATCCCTGCAAGACAGTAATAGCATAAGAGATCTTGGGTGAGGACAAACACGTGTACAATTTACATTGCGTTCCGTAGCAAACTGTATTTATGGTAATATCTGCAACAAAGCTGTCATCCCTGCAAGACAGTAATAGCATAAGAGATCTTGGGTGAGGACAAACACGTGTACAATTTACATTGCGTTACGTAGCAAACTGTATTTATTGTAATATCTGCAGCAAAGCTGTCATCCTTGCAAGACAGAAATAGCATAAGAGATCTTGGGTGAGGACAAACACGTGTACAATTTACATTGCGTTCCGTAGCAAACTGTATTTATGGTAATATCTGCAACAAAGCTAACATCCCTGCAAGACAGTAATAGCATAAGATATCTTGGGTGAGGACAAACACGTGTACAATTTACATTGCGTTCCGTAGCAAACTGTATTTATGGTAATATCTGCAACAAAGCTGTCATCCCTGCAAGACAGTAATAGCATAAGATATCTTGGGTGAGGACAAACACGTGTACAATTTACATTGCGTTCCGTAGGAAACTGTATCTATTGTAATATCTGCAGCAAAGCTGTCATCCCTGCAAGACAGTAATAGCATAAGAGATCTTGGGTGAGGACAAACACGTGTACAATTTACATTGCGTTCCGTAGCAAACTGTATTTATGGTAATATCTGCAACAAAGCTGTCATCCCTGCAAGACAGTAATAGCATAAGATATCTTGGGTGAGGACAAACACGTGTACAATTTACATTGCGTTCCGTAGGAAACTGTATCTATTGTAATATCTGCAGCAAAGCTGACATCCCTGCGTTACAGTAATAGCATAAGATATCTTGGGTGAGGACAAACACATGTGCAATTTACATTGCGTTCCGTAGCAAACTGTATTTATGGTAATATCTGCAACAAAGCTGTCATCCCTGCAAGACAGTAATAGCATAAGATATCTTGGGTGAGGACAAACACGTGTACAATTTACATTGCGTTCCGTAGCAAACTGTATTTATGGTAATATCTGCAACAAAGCTGTCATCCCTGCAAGACAGTAATAGCATAAGATATCTTGGGTGAGGACAAACACGTGTACAATTTACATTGCGTTCTGTAGCAAACTGTATTTATGGTAATATCTGCAACAAAGCTGTCATCCCTGCAAGACAGTAATAGCATAAGATATCTTGGGTGAGGACAAACACGTGTACAATTTACATTGCGTTCCGTAGGAAACTGTATCTATTGTAATATCTGCAGCAAAGCTGTCATCCCTGCAAGACAGTAATAGCATAAGAGATCTTGGGTGAGGACAAACACGTGTACAATTTACATTGCGTTCCGTAGCAAACTGTATTTATGGTAATATCTGCAACAAAGCTGTCATCCCTGCAAGACAGTAATAGCATAAGATATCTTGGGTGAGGACAAACACGTGTACAATTTACATTGCGTTCCGTAGGAAACTGTATCTATTGTAATATCTGCAGCAAAGCTGACATCCCTGCGTTACAGTAATAGCATAAGATATCTTGGGTGAGGACAAACACATGTGCAATTTACATTGCGTTCCGTAGCAAACTGTATTTATGGTAATATCTGCAACAAAGCTGTCATCCCTGCAAGACAGTAATAGCATAAGAGATCTTGGGTGAGGACAAACACGTGTGCAATTTACATTGCGTTCTGTAGCAAACTGTATTTATTGTAATATCTGCAGCAAAGCTGACATCCCTGCAAGACAGTAATAGCATAAGAGATCTTGGGTGAGGACAAACACGTGTGCAATTTACATTGCGTTCTGTAGCAAACTGTATTTATTGTAATATCTGCAGCAAAGCTGACATCCCTGCAAGACAGTAATAGCATAAGAGATCTTGGGTGAGGACAAACACGTGTGCAATTTACATTGCGTTCTGTAGCAAACTGTATTTATTGTAATATCTGCAGCAAAGCTGACATCCCTGCAAGACAGTAATAGCATAAGAGATCTTGGGTGAGGACAAACACGTGTACAATTTACATTGCGTTCTGTAGCAAACTGTATTTATTGTAATATCTGCAGCAAAGCTGACATCCCTGCAAGACAGTAATAGCATAAGAGATCTTGGGTGAGGACAAACACGTGTGCAATTTACATTGCGTTCTGTAGCAAACTGTATTTATTGTAATATCTGCAGCAAAGCTGACATCCCTGCAAGACAGTAATAGCATAAGAGATCTTGGGTGAGGACAAACACGTGTGCAATTTACATTGCGTTCTGTAGCAAACTGTATTTATTGTAATATCTGCAGCAAAGCTGACATCCCTGCAAGACAGTAATAGCATAAGAGATCTTGGGTGAGGACAAACACGTGTGCAATTTACATTGCGTTCTGTAGCAAACTGTATTTATTGTAATATCTGCAGCAAAGCTGACATCCCTGCAAGACAGTAATAGCATAAGAGATCTTGGGTGAGGACAAACACGTGTGCAATTTACATTGCGTTCTGTAGCAAACTGTATTTATTGTAATATCTGCAGCAAAGCTGACATCCCTGCAAGACAGTAATAGCATAAGAGATCTTGGGTGAGGACAAACACGTGTACAATTTACATTGCGTTCTGTAGCAAACTGTATTTATTGTAATATCTGCAGCAAAGCTGTCATCCCTGCAAGACAGTAATAGCATAAGAGATCTTGAGTGAGGACAAACACGTGTTTAATTTACATTGCGTTCCGTAGCAAACTGTATCTATTGTAATATCTGCAGCAAAGCTGTCATCCCTGCAAGACAGTAATAGCATAAGAGACCTTGAGTGAGGACAAACACGTGTACAATGTACATTACGTTCCGTAGGAAACTTTATCCATTGAAATATCTGCAGCAAAGCTGTCATCCCTGCAAGACAGTAATAGCATAAGAGACCTTGAGTGAGGACAAACACGTGTACAATTTACATTGCGTTCCGTAGCAAACTGTATCTATTGTAATATCTGCAGCAAAGCTGTCATCCCTGCAAGACAGTAATAGCATAAGAGACCTTGAGTGAGGACAAACACGTGTACAATTTACATTGCGTTCCGTAGTAAACTTTATCTATTGTAATATCTGCAGCAAAGCTGTCATCCCTGCAAGACAGTAATAGCATAAGAGACCTTGAGTGAGGACAAACACGTGTACAATTTACATTGCGTTCCGTAGCAAACTGTATCTATTGTAATATCTGCAGCAAAGCTGTCATCCCTGCAAGACAGTAATAGCATAAGAGATCTTGTGTGAGGACAAACACGTGTACAATTTACATTGCGTTCCGTAGCAAACTGTATCTATTGTAATATCTGCAGCAAAGCTGTCATCCCTGCAAGACAGTAATAGCATAAGAGACCTTGAGTGAGGACAAACACGTGTACAATTTACATTGCGTTCCGTAGAAAACTGTATCTATTGTAATATCTGCAGCAAACCTGTCATCCCTGCAACACAGTAATAGCATAAGATATCTTGGGTGAGGACAAACACGTGTACAGTTTACATTGCGTTCCGTAGCAAACTGTATCTATTGTAATATCTGCAGCAAAGCTGTCATCCCTGCAAGACAGTAATAGCATAAGATATCTTGTGTGAGGACAAACACGTGTACAATTTACATTGCGTTCCGTAGCAAACTGTATCTATTGTAATATCTGCAGCAAAGCTGTCATCCCTGCAACACAGTAATAGCATAAGATATCTTGGGTGAGGACAAACACGTGTACAATTTACATTGCGTTCCGTAGCAAACTGTATCTATTGTAATATCTGCAGCAAAGCTGTCATCCCTGCAAGAAGGTAATAGCATAAGAGACCTTGAGTGAGGACAAACACGTGTACAATTTACATTGCGTTCCGTAGCAAACTGTATCTATTGTAATATCTGCAGCAAAGCTGTCATCCCTGCAAGACAGTAATAGCATAAGATATCTTGTGTGAGGACAAACACGTGTACAATTTACATTGCGTTCCGTAGCAAACTGTATCTATTGTAATATCTGCAGCAAAACTGTCATCCCTGCAACACAGTAATAGCATAAGATATCTTGGGTGAGGACAAACACGTGTACAATTTACATTGCGTTCCGTAGCAAACTGTATCTATTGTAATATCTGCAGCAAAGCTGTCATCCCTGCAACACAGTAATAGCATAAGAGATCTTGTGTGAGGACAAACACGTGTACAATTTACATTGCGTTCCGTAGCAAACTGTATCTATTGTAATATCTGCAGCAAAGCTGTCATCCCTGCAAGACAGTAATAGCATAAGATATCTTGGGTGAGGACAAACACGTGTGCAATTTACTTTACGTTCCGTAGGAAACTGTATCTATTGTAATATCTGCAGCAAAGCTAGTCATCCCTGCAAGACAGTAATAGCATAAGAGACCTTGAGTGAGGACAAACACGTGTACAATGTACATTACGTTCCGTAGCAAACTGTATCTATTGTAATATCTGCAGCAAAGCTGTCATCCCTGCAAGACAGTAATAGCATAAGAGACCTTGAGTGAGGACAAACACGTGTACAATTTACATTGCGTTCCGTAGCAAACTGTATCTATTGTAATATCTGAAGCAAAGCTGTCATCCCTGCAAGACAGTAATAGCATAAGAGACCTTGAGTGAGGACAAACACGTGTACAATTTACATTGCGTTCCGTAGCAAACTGTATCTATTGTAATATCTGCAGCAAAGCTGTCATCCCTGCAAGACAGTAATAGCATAAGAGACCTTGAGTGAGGACAAACACGTGTACAATTTACATTGCGTTCCGTAGCAAACTGTATCTATTGTAATATCTGCAGCAAACCTGTCATCCCTGCAACACAGTAATAGCATAAGATATCTTGGGTGAGGACAAACACGTGTACAGTTTACATTGCGTTCCGTAGCAAACTGTATCTATTGTAATATCTGCAGCAAAGCTGTCATCCCTGCAAGACAGTAATAGCATAAGATATCTTGTGTGAGGACAAACACGTGTACAATTTACATTGCGTTCCGTAGCAAACTGTATCTATTGTAATATCTGCAGCAAAGCTGTCATCCCTGCAACACAGTAATAGCATAAGATATCTTGGGTGAGGACAAACACGTGTACAATTTACATTGCGTTCCGTAGCAAACTAAATCTATTGTAATATCTGCAGCAAAGCTGTCATCCCTGCAAGAAGGTAATAGCATAAGAGACCTTGAGTGAGGACAAACACGTGTACAATTTACATTGCGTTCCGTAGCAAACTGTATCTATTGTAATATCTGCAGCAAAGCTGTCATCCCTGCAACACAGTAATAGCATAAGAGATCTTGTGTGAGGACAAACACGTGTACAATTTACATTGCGTTCCGTAGCAAACTGTATCTATTGTAATATCTGCAGCAAAGCTGTCATCCCTGCAAGACAGTAATAGCATAAGATATCTTGGGTGAGGACAAACACGTGTGCAATTTACTTTACGTTCCGTAGGAAACTGTATCTATTGTAATATCTGCAGCAAAGCTAGTCATCCCTGCAAGACAGTAATAGCATAAGAGACCTTGAGTGAGGACAAACACGTGTACAATGTACATTACGTTCCGTAGCAAACTGTATCTATTGTAATATCTGCAGCAAAGCTGTCATCCCTGCAAGACAGTAATAGCATAAGAGACCTTGAGTGAGGACAAACACGTGTACAATTTACATTGCGTTCCGTAGCAAACTGTATCTATTGTAATATCTGAAGCAAAGCTGTCATCCCTGCAAGACAGTAATAGCATAAGAGACCTTGAGTGAGGACAAACACGTGTACAATTTACATTGCGTTCCGTAGCAAACTGTATCTATTGTAATATCTGCAGCAAAGCTGTCATCCCTGCAAGACAGTAATAGCATAAGAGACCTTGAGTGAGGACAAACACGTGTACAATTTACATTGCGTTCCGTAGGAAACTGTATCTATTGTAATATCTGCAGCAAAGCTGTCATCCCTGCAAGAAAGTAATAGCATAAGAGATCTTGAGTGAGGACAAACACGTGTACAATTTACATTGCGTTCCGTAGCAAACTGTATCTATTGTAATATCTGCAGCAAAGCTGTCATCCCTGCAAGACAGTAATAGCATAAGAGATCTTGAGTGAGGACAAACACGTGTACAATTTACATTGCGTTCCGTAGGAAACTTTATCCATTAAAATATCTGCAGCAAAGCTGTCATCCCTGCAAGACAGTAATAGCATAAGAGATCTTGAGTGAGGACAAACACGTGTACAATTTACATTGCGTTCCGTAGGAAACTTTATCCATTGAAATATCTGCAGCAAAGCTGTCATCCCTGCAAGACAGTAATAGCATAAGATATCTTGGGTGAGGACAAACACGTGTACAATTTACATTGCGTTCCGTAGGAAACTTTATCCATATAAATATCTGCAGCAAAGCTGTCATCCCTGCAAGACAGTAATAGCATAAGAGACCTTGAGTGAGGACAAACACGTGTACAATTTACATTGCGTTCCGTAGGAAACTTTATCCATTAATATATCTGCAGCAAAGCTGTCATCCCTGCAAGACAGTAATAGCATAAGAGATCTTGAGTGAGGACAAACACGTGTGCAATTTACATTGCGTTCCGTAGGAAACTTTATCCATTGAAATATCTGCAGCAAAGCTGTCATCCCTGCAAGACAGTAATAGCATAAGATATCTTGGGTGAGGACAAACACGTGTACAATTTACATTGCGTTCCGTATTAAACTTTATCCATATAAATATCTGCAGCAAAGCTGTCATCCCTGCAAGACAGTAATAGCATAAGAGACCTTGAGTGAGGACAAACACGTGTACAATTTACATTGCGTTCCGTAGGAAACTGTATCTATTGTAATATCTGCAGCAAAGCTGTCATCCCTGCAAGACAGTAATAGCATAAGATATCTTGAGTGAGGACAAACACGTGTACAATTTACATTGCGTTCCGTAGGAAACTGTATCTATTGTAATATCTGCAGCAAAGCTGTCATCCCTGCAAGACAGTAATAGCATAAGAGACCTTGAGTGAGGACAAACACGTGTACAATTTACATTGCGTTCCGTAGGAAACTGTATCCATTGAAATATCTGCAGCAAAGCTGTCATCCCTGCAAGACAGTAATAGCATAAGAGATCTTGAGTGAGGACAAACACGTGTGCAATTTACATTGCGTTCCGTAGGAAACTGTATCCATTGAAATATCTGCAGCAAAGCTGTCATCCCTGCAAGACAGTAATAGCATAAGAGATCTTGAGTGAGGACAAACACGTGTGCAATTTACATTGCGTTCCGTAGGAAACTTTATCCATTGAAATATCTACAGCAAAGCTGTCATCCCTGCAAGACAGTAATAGCATAAGAGATCTTGAGTGAGGACAAACACGTGTGCAATTTACATTGCGTTCCGTAGGAAACTGTATCTATTGTAATATCTGCAGCAAAGCTGTCATCCCTGCAAGACAGTAATAGCATAAGAGATCTTGAGTGAGGACAAACACGTGTACAATTTACATTGCGTTCCGTATTAAACTTTATCCATATAAATATCTGCAGCAAAGCTGTCATCCTTGCAAGACAGTAATAGCATAAGAAATCTTGAGTGAGGACAAACACATGTGCAATTTACATTGCGTTCCGTAGGAAACTGTATCTATTGTAATATCTGCAGCAAAGCTGTCATCCCTGCAAGACAGTAATAGCATAAGAGATCTTGAGTGAGGACAAACACGTGTACAATTTACATTGCGTTCCGTATTAAACTTTATCCATATAAATATCTGCAGCAAAGCTGTCATCCCTGCAAGACAGTAATAGCATAAGATATCTTGGTTGAGGACAAACACGTGTACAATTTACATTGCGTTCCGTAGGAAACTGTATCTATTGTAATATCTGCAGCAAAGCTGTCATCCCTGCAAGACAGTAATAGCATAAGAGATCTTGAGTGAGGACAAACACGTGTACAATTTACATTGCGTTCCGTATTAAACTTTATCCATATAAATATCTGCAGCAAAGCTGTCATCCCTGCAAGACAGTAATAGCATAAGATATCTTGGGTGAGGACAAACACGTGTACAATTTACACTGCGTTCCGTAGGAAACTGTATCTATTGTAATATCTGCAGCAAAGCTGTCATCACTGCAAGACAGTAATAGCATAAGATATCTTGAGTGAGGACAAACACGTGTACAATTTACATTACGTTCCGTAGGAAACTGTATCTATTGTAATATCTGCAGCAAAGCTGTCATCCCTGCAAGACAGTAATAGCATAAGAGATCTTGAGTGAGGACAAACACGTGTACAATTTACATTGCGTTCCGTAGGAAACTTTATCCATATAAATATCTGCAGCAAAGCTGTCATCCCTGCAAGACAGTAATAGCATAAGATATCTTGGGTGAGGACAAACACGTGTACAATTTACACTGCGTTCCGTAGGAAACTGTATCTATTGTAATATCTGCAGCAAAGCTGTCATCACTGCAAGACAGTAATAGCATAAGATATCTTGGGTGAGGACAAACACGTGTACAATTTACATTACGTTCCGTAGGAAACTGTATCTATTGTAATATCTGCAGCAAAGCTGTCATCCCTGCAAGACAGTAATAGCATAAGAGATCTTGAGTGAGGACAAACACGTGTACAATTTACATTGCGTTCCGTATTAAACTTTATCCATATAAATATCTGCAGCAAAGCTGTCATCCCTGCAAGACAGTAATAGCATAAGAGACCTTGAGTGAGGACAAACACGTGTACAATTTACATTGCGTTCCGTATTAAACTTTATCCATTGAAATATCTGCAGCAAAGCTGTCATCTCTGCAAGACAGTAATAGCATAAGAAATCTTGAGTGAGGACAAACACGTGTACAATTTACATTGCGTTCCGTATTAAACTTTATCCATTGAAATATCTGCAGCAAAGCTGTCATCCCTGCAAGACAGTAATAGCATAAGAAATCTTGAGTGAGGACAAACACGTGTACAATTTACATTGCGTTCCGTATTAAACTTTATCCATATAAATATCTGCAGCAAAGCTGTCATACCTGCAAGACAGTAATAGCATAAGAGACCTTGAGTGAGGACAAACACGTGTACAATTTACATTGCGTTCCGTAGGAAACTGTATCTATTGTAATATCTGCAGCAAAGCTGTCATCCCTGCAAGACAGTAATAGCATAAGATATCTTGAGTGAGGACAAACACGTGTACAATTTACATTGCGTTCCGTAGGAAACTGTATCTATTGTAATATCTGCAGCAAAGCTGTCATCCCTGCAAGACAGTAATAGCATAAGAGATCTTGAGTGAGGAAAAACACGTGTGCAATTTACATTGCGTTCCGTATTAAACTTTATCCATATAAATATCTGCAGCAAAGCTGTCATCCCTGCAAGACAGTAATAGCATAAGAGACCTTGAGTGAGGACAAACACGTGTACAATTTACATTGCGTTCCGTAGGAAACTGTATCTATTGTAATATCTGCAGCAAAGCTGTCATCCCTGCAAGACAGTAATAGCATAAGATATCTTGAGTGAGGACAAACACGTGTACAATTTACATTGCGTTCCGTAGGAAACTGTATCTATTGTAATATCTGCAGCAAAGCTGTCATCCCTGCAAGACAGTAATAGCATAAGAGACCTTGAGTGAGGACAAACACGTGTACAATTTACATTGCGTTCCGTAGGAAACTGTATCCATTGAAATATCTGCAGCAAAGCTGTCATCCCTGCAAGACAGTAATAGCATAAAAGAACTTGAGTGAGGACAAACACGTGTACAATTTACATTGCGTTCCGTAGGAAACTGTATCTATTGTAATATCTGCAGCAAAGCTGTCATCGATGCAAGACAGTAATAGCATAAGAGACCTTGAATGAGGACAAACACGTGTACAATTTACATTGCGTTCCGTAGGAAACTGTATCGATTGTAATATCTGCAGCAAAGCTGTCATCCCTGCAAGACAGTAATAGCATAAGAGATCTTGGGTGAGGACAAACACGTGTACAATTTACATTGCGTTCCGTATTAAACTTTATCCATATAAATATCTGCAGCAAAGCTGTCATCCCTGCAAGACAGTAATAGCATAAGAGATCCTGAGTGAGGACAAACACGTGTACAATTTACACTGCGTTCCGTAGGAAACTGTATCGATTGAAATATCTGCAGCAAAGCTGTCATCCCTGCAAGACAGTAATAGCATAAGAGATCTTGGGTGAGGACAAACACGTGTACAATTTACATTGCGTTCCGTAGGAAACTGTATCCATTGAAATATCTGCAGCAAAGCTGTCATCCCTGCAAGACAGTAATAGCATAAGAGACCTTGAGGGAGGACAAACACGTGTACAATTTACATTGCGTTCCGTAGGAAACTTTATCCATTGAAATATCTGCAGCAAAGCTGTCATCCCTGCAAGACAGTAATAGCATAAGAGATCCTGAGTGAGGACAAACACGTGTACAATTTACACTGCGTTCCGTAGGAAACTGTATCCATTGAAATATCTGCAGCAAAGCTGTCATCCCTGCAAGACAGTAATAGCATAAGATATCTTGGGAGAGGACAAACACGTGTACAATTTACATTGCGTTCCGTAGGAAACTTTATCCATTGAAATATCTGCAGCAAAGCTGTCATCCCTGGAAGACAGTAATAGCATAAGATATCTTGAGTGAGGACAAACACGTGTACAATTTACATTGCGTTCCGTAGGAAACTGTATCCATTGAAATATCTGCAGCAAAGCTGTCATCCCTGCAAGACAGTAATAGCATAAGAAATCTTGAGTGAGGACAAACACGTGTACAATTTACATTGCGTTCCGTAGGAAACTGTATCCATTGAAATATCTGCAGCAAAGATGTCATCCCTGCAAGACAGTAATAGCATAAGATATCTTGGGTGAGGACAAACACGTGTACAATTTACATTACGTTCCGTAGGAAACTTTATCCATTGAAATATCTGCAGCAAAGCTGTCATCCCTGCAAGACAGTAATAGCATAAGAGATCTTGAGTGAGGACAAACACGTGTACAATTTACACTGCGTTCCGTAGGAAACTTTATCCATTGAAATATCTGCAGCAAAGCTGTCATCCCTGGATGACAGTAATAGCATAAGATATCTTGAGTGAGGACAAACACGTGTACAATTTACATTGCGTTCCGTAGGAAACTGTATCCATTGAAATATCTGCAGCAAAGCTGTCATCCCTGCAAGACAGTAATAGCATAAGAAATCTTGAGTGAGGACAAACACTTGTACAATTTACATTGCGTTCCGTAGGAAACTGTATCCATTGAAATATCTGCAGCAAAGATGTCATCCCTGCAAGACAGTAATAGCATAAGATATCTTGGGTGAGGACAAACACGTGTACAATTTACATTGCGTTCCGTAGGAAACTTTATCCATTGAAATATCTACAGCAAAGCTGTCATCCCTGCTAGACAGTAATAGCATAAGAGATCTTGAATGAGGACAAACACGTGTGCAATTTACATTGCGTTCCGTAGGAAACTGTATCTATTGTAATATCTGCAGCAAAGCTGTCATCCCTGCAAGACAGTAATAGCATAAGAGATCTTGAGTGAGGACAAACACGTGTACAATTTACATTGCGTTCCGTATTAAACTTTATCCATATAAATATCTGCAGCAAAGCTGTCATCCTTGCAAGACAGTAATAGCATAAGAAATCTTGAGTGAGGACAAACACATGTGCAATTTACATTGCGTTCCGTAGGAAACTGTATCTATTGTAATATCTGCAGCAAAGCTGTCATCCCTGCAAGACAGTAATAGCATAAGAGATCTTGAGTGAGGACAAACACGTGTACAATTTACATTGCGTTCCGTATTAAACTTTATCCATATAAATATCTGCAGCAAAGCTGTCATCCCTGCAAGACAGTAATAGCATAAGATATCTTGGGTGAGGACAAACACGTGTACAATTTACATTGCGTTCCGTAGGAAACTGTATCTATTGTAATATCTGCAGCAAAGCTGTCATCCCTGCAAGACAGTAATAGCATAAGAGATCTTGAGTGAGGAAAAACACGTGTGCAATTTACATTGCGTTCCGTATTAAACTTTATCCATATAAATATCTGCAGCAAAGCTGTCATCCCTGCAAGACAGTAATAGCATAAGAGACCTTGAGTGAGGACAAACACGTGTACAATTTACATTGCGTTCCGTAGGAAACTGTATCTATTGTAATATCTGCAGCAAAGCTGTCATCCCTGCAAGACAGTAATAGCATAAGATATCTTGAGTGAGGACAAACACGTGTACAATTTACATTGCGTTCCGTAGGAAACTGTATCTATTGTAATATCTGCAGCAAAGCTGTCATCCCTGCAAGACAGTAATAGCATAAGAGACCTTGAGTGAGGACAAACACGTGTACAATTTACATTGCGTTCCGTAGGAAACTGTATCCATTGAAATATCTGCAGCAAAGCTGTCATCCCTGCAAGACAGTAATAGCATAAGATATCTTGGGTGAGGACAAACACGTGTACAATTTACACTGCGTTCCGTAGGAAACTGTATCTATTGTAATATCTGCAGCAAAGCTGTCATCACTGCAAGACAGTAATAGCATAAGATATCTTGGGTGAGGACAAACACGTGTACAATTTACATTACGTTCCGTAGGAAACTGTATCTATTGTAATATCTGCAGCAAAGCTGTCATCCCTGCAAGACAGTAATAGCATAAGAGATCTTGAGTGAGGACAAACACGTGTACAATTTACATTGCGTTCCGTATTAAACTTTATCCATATAAATATCTGCAGCAAAGCTGTCATCCCTGCAAGACAGTAATAGCATAAGAGACCTTGAGTGAGGACAAACACGTGTACAATTTACATTGCGTTCCGTATTAAACTTTATCCATTGAAATATCTGCAGCAAAGCTGTCATCCCTGCAAGACAGTAATAGCATAAGAAATCTTGAGTGAGGACATACACGTGTACAATTTACATTGCGTTCCGTATTAAACTTTATCCATTGAAATATCTGCAGCAAAGCTGTCATCCCTGCAAGACAGTAATAGCATAAGAAATCTTGAGTGAGGACAAACACTTGTACAATTTACATTGCGTTCCGTAGGAAACTGTATCCATTGAAATATCTGCAGCAAAGATGTCATCCCTGCAAGACAGTAATAGCATAAGATATCTTGGGTGAGGACAAACACGTGTACAATTTACATATCGTTCCGTAGGAAACTTTATCCATTGAAATATCTACAGCAAAGCTGTCATCCCTGCAAGACAGTAATAGCATAAGAGATCTTGAATGAGGACAAACACGTGTGCAATTTACATTGCGTTCCGTAGGAAACTGTATCTATTGTAATATCTGCAGCAAAGCTGTCATCCCTGCAAGACAGTAATAGCATAAGAGATCTTGAGTGAGGACAAACACGTGTACAATTTACATTGCGTTCCGTATTAAACTTTATCCATATAAATATCTGCAGCAAAGCTGTCATCCTTGCAAGACAGTAATAGCATAAGAGATCTTGAGTGAGGACAAACACATGTGCAATTTACATTGCGTTCCGTAGGAAACTGTATCTATTGTAATATCTGCAGCAAAGCTGTCATCCCTGCAAGACAGTAATAGCATAAGAGATCTTGAGTGAGGACAAACACGTGTACAATTTACATTGCGTTCCGTATTAAACTTTATCCATATAAATATCTGCAGCAAAGCTGTCATCCCTGCAAGACAGTAATAGCATAAGATATCTTGGGTGAGGACAAACACGTGTACAATTTACATTGCGTTCCGTAGGAAACTGTATCTATTGTAATATCTGCAGCAAAGCTGTCATCCCTGCAAGACAGTAATAGCATAAGAGATCTTGAGTGAGGACAAACACGTGTACAATTTACATTGCGTTCCGTATTAAACTTTATCCATATAAATATCTGCAGCAAAGCTGTCATCCCTGCAAGACAGTAATAGCATAAGATATCTTGGGTGAGGACAAACACGTGTACAATTTACACTGCGTTCCGTAGGAAACTGTATCTATTGTAATATCTGCAGCAAAGCTGTCATCACTGCAAGACAGTAATAGCATAAGATATCTTGAGTGAGGACAAACACGTGTACAATTTACATTACGTTCCGTAGGAAACTGTATCTATTGTAATATCTGCAGCAAAGCTGTCATCCCTGCAAGACAGTAATAGCATAAGAGATCTTGAGTGAGGACAAACACGTGTACAATTTACATTGCGTTCCGTAGGAAACTTTATCCATATAAATATCTGCAGCAAAGCTGTCATCCCTGCAAGACAGTAATAGCATAAGATATCTTGGGTGAGGACAAACACGTGTACAATTTACACTGCGTTCCGTAGGAAACTGTATCTATTGTAATATCTGCAGCAAAGCTATCATCACTGCAAGACAGTAATAGCATAAGATATCTTGGGTGAGGACAAACACGTGTACAATTTACATTACGTTCCGTAGGAAACTGTATCTATTGTAATATCTGCAGCAAAGCTGTCATCCCTGCAAGACAGTAATAGCATAAGAGATCTTGAGTGAGGACAAACACGTGTACAATTTACATTGCGTTCCGTATTAAACTTTATCCATATAAATATCTGCAGCAAAGCTGTCATCCCTGCAAGACAGTAATAGCATAAGAGACCTTGTGTGAGGACAAACACGTGTACAATTTACATTGCGTTCCGTATTAAACTTTATCCATATAAATATCTGCAGCAAAGCTGTCATCCCTGCAAGACAGTAATAGCATAAGATATCTTGGGTGAGGACAAACACGTGTACAATTTACATTGCGTTCCGTAGGAAACTGTATCTATTGTAATATCTGCAGCAAAGCTGTCATCCCTGCAAGACAGTAATAGCATAAGAGATCTTGAGTGAGGACAAACACGTGTACAATTTACATTGCGTTCCGTATTAAACTTTATCCATATAAATATCTGCAGCAAAGCTGTCATCCCTGCAAGACAGTAATAGCATAAGATATCTTGGGTGAGGACAAACACGTGTACAATTTACACTGCGTTCCGTAGGAAACTGTATCTATTGTAATATCTGCAGCAAAGCTGTCATCACTGCAAGACAGTAATAGCATAAGATATCTTGAGTGAGGACAAACACGTGTACAATTTACATTGCGTTCCGTATTAAACTTTATCCATTGAAATATCTGCAGCAAAGCTGTCATCCCTGCAAGACAGTAATAGCATAAGAAATCTTGAGTGAGGACAAACACGTGTACAATTTACATTGCGTTCCGTATTAAACTTTATCCATATAAATATCTGCAGCAAAGCTGTCATACCTGCAAGACAGTAATAGCATAAGAGACCTTGAGTGAGGACAAACACGTGTACAATTTACATTGCGTTCCGTAGGAAACTGTATCTATTGTAATATCTGCAGCAAAGCTGTCATCCCTGCAAGACAGTAATAGCATAAGATATCTTGAGTGAGGACAAACACGTGTACAATTTACATTGCGTTCCGTAGGAAACTGTATCTATTGTAATATCTGCAGCAAAGCTGTCATCCCTGCAAGACAGTAATAGCATAAGAGATCTTGAGTGAGGAAAAACACGTGTGCAATTTACATTGCGTTCCGTATTAAACTTTATCCATATAAATATCTGCAGCAAAGCTGTCATCCCTGCAAGACAGTAATAGCATAAGAGACCTTGAGTGAATACAAACACGTGTACAATTTACATTGCGTTCCGTAGGAAACTGTATCTATTGTAATATCTGCAGCAAAGCTGTCATCCCTGCAAGACATTAATAGCATAAGATATCTTGAGTGAGGACAAACACGTGTACAATTTACATTGCGTTCCGTAGGAAACTGTATCTATTGTAATATCTGCAGCAAAGCTGTCATCCCTGCAAGACAGTAATAGCATAAGAGACCTTGAGTGAGGGCAAACACGTGTACAATTTACATTGCGTTCCGTAGGAAACTGTATCCATTGAAATATCTGCAGCAAAGCTGTCATCCCTGCAAGACAGTAATAGCATAAAAGAACTTGAGTGAGGACAAACACGTGTACAATTTACATTGCGTTCCGTAGGAAACTGTATCTATTGTAATATCTGCAGCAAAGCTGTCATCGATGCAAGACAGTAATTGCATAAGAGACCTTGAGTGAGGACAAACACGTGTACAATTTACATTGCGTTCCGTAGGAAACTGTATCGATTGTAATATCTGCAGCAAAGCTGTCATCCCTGCAAGACAGTAATAGCATAAGAGACCTTGAGGGAGGACAAACACGTGTACAATTTACATTACGTTCCGTAGGAAACTTTATCCATTGAAATATCTGCAGCAAAGCTGTCATCCCTGCAAGACAGTAATAGCATAAGAGATCCTGAGTGAGGACAAACACGTGTACAATTTACACTGCGTTCCGTAGGAAACTGTATCCATTGAAATATCTGCAGCAAAGCTGTCATCCCTGCAAGACAGTAATAGCATAAGATATCTTGGGAGAGGACAAACACGTGTACAATTTACATTGCGTTCCGTAGGAAACTTTATCCATTGAAATATCTGCAGCAAAGCTGTCATCCCTGGAAGACAGTAATAGCATAAGATATCTTGAGTGAGGACAAACACGTGTACAATTTACATTGCGTTCCGTAGGAAACTGTATCCATTGAAATATCTGCAGCAAAGCTGTCATCCCTGCAAGACAGTAATAGCATAAGAAATCTTGAGTGAGGACAAACACGTGTACAATTTACATTGCGTTCCGTAGGAAACTGTATCCATTGAAATATCTGCAGCAAAGATGTCATCCCTGCAAGACAGTAATAGCATAAGATATCTTGGGTGAGGACAAACACGTGTACAATTTACATTACGTTCCGTAGGAAACTTTATCCATTGAAATATCTGCAGCAAAGCTGTCATCCCTGCAAGACAGTAATAGCATAAGAGATCTTGAGTGAGGACAAACACGTGTACAATTTATATTGCGTTCCGTAGGAAACTTTATCCATTGAAATATCTGCAGCAAAGCTGTCATCCCTGGAAGACAGTAATAGCATAAGATATCTTGAGTGAGGACAAACACGTGTACAATTTACATTGCGTTCCGTAGGAAACTGTATCCATTGAAATATCTGCAGCAAAGCTGTCATCCCTGCAAGACAGTAATAGCATAAGAAATCTTGAGTGAGGACAAACACTTGTACAATTTACATTGCGTTCCGTAGGAAACTGTATCCATTGAAATATCTGCAGCAAAGATGTCATCCCTGCAAGACAGTAATAGCATAAGATATCTTGGGTGAGGACAAACCCGTGTACAATTTACATTACGTTCCGTAGGAAACTTTATCCATTGAAATATCTGCAGCAAAGCTGTCATCCCTGCAAGACAGTAATAGCATAAGAGATCTTGAGTGAGGACAAACACGTGTACAATTTATATTGCGTTCCGTAGGAAACTGTATCCATTGAAATATCTGCAGCAAAGCTGTCATCCCTGCAAGACAGTAATAGCATAAGAGACCTTGAGTGAGGACAAACACGTGTGCAATTTACATTGCCTTCCGTAGGAAACTGTATCTATTGTAATATCTGCAGCAAAGCTGTCATCCCTGCAAGACAGTAATAGCATAAGAGATCTTGAGTGAGGACAAACACGTGTACAATTTACATTGCGTTCCGTATTAAACTTTATCCATATAAATATCTGCAGCAAAGCTGTCATCCTTGCAAGACAGTAATAGCATAAGAGATCTTGAGTGAGGACAAACACATGTGCAATTTACATTGCGTTCCGTAGGAAACTGTATCTATTGTAATATCTGCAGCAAAGCTGTCATCCCTGCAAGACAGTAATAGCATAAGAGATCTTGAGTGAGGACAAACACGTGTACAATTTACATTGCGTTCCGTATTAAACTTTATCCATATAAATATCTGCAGCAAAGCTGTCATCCCTGCAAGACAGTAATAGCATAAGATATCTTGGGTGAGGACAAACACGTGTACAATTTACATTGCGTTCCGTAGGAAACTGTATCTATTGTAATATCTGCAGCAAAGCTGTCATCCCTGCAAGACAGTAATAGCATAAGAGATCTTGAGTGAGGACAAACACGTGTACAATTTACATTGCGTTCCGTATTAAACTTTATCCATATAAATATCTGCAGCAAAGCTGTCATCCCTGCAAGACAGTAATAGCATAAGATATCTTGGGTGAGGACAAACACGTGTACAATTTACACTGCGTTCCGTAGGAAACTGTATCTATTGTAATATCTGCAGCAAAGCTGTCATCACTGCAAGACAGTAATAGCATAAGATATCTTGAGTGAGGACAAACACGTGTACAATTTACATTACGTTCCGTAGGAAACTGTATCTATTGTAATATCTGCAGCAAAGCTGTCATCCCTGCAAGACAGTAATAGCATAAGAGATCTTGAGTGAGGACAAACACGTGTACAATTTACATTGCGTTCCGTAGGAAACTTTATCCATATAAATATCTGCAGCAAAGCTGTCATCCCTGCAAGACAGTAATAGCATAAGATATCTTGGGTGAGGACAAACACGTGTACAATTTACACTGCGTTCCGTAGGAAACTGTATCTATTGTAATATCTGCAGCAAAGCTGTCATCACTGCAAGACAGTAATAGCATAAGATATCTTGGGTGAGGACAAACACGTGTACAATTTACATTACGTTCCGTAGGAAACTGTATCTATTGTAATATCTGCAGCAAAGCTGTCATCCCTGCAAGACAGTAATAGCATAAGAGATCTTGAGTGAGGACAAACACGTGTACAATTTACATTGCGTTCCGTATTAAACTTTATCCATATAAATATCTGCAGCAAAGCTGTCATCCCTGCAAGACAGTAATAGCATAAGAGACCTTGAGTGAGGACAAACACGTGTACAATTTACATTGCGTTCCGTATTAAACTTTATCCATATAAATATCTGCAGCAAAGCTGTCATCCCTGCAAGACAGTAATAGCATAAGATATCTTGGGTGAGGACAAACACGTGTACAATTTACATTGCGTTCCGTAGGAAACTGTATCTATTGTAATATCTGCAGCAAAGCTGTCATCCCTGCAAGACAGTAATAGCATAAGAGATCTTGAGTGAGGACAAACACGTGTACAATTTACATTGCGTTCCGTATTAAACTTTATCCATATAAATATCTGCAGCAAAGCTGTCATCCCTGCAAGACAGTAATAGCATAAGATATCTTGGGTGAGGACAAACACGTGTACAATTTACACTGCGTTCCGTAGGAAACTGTATCTATTGTAATATCTGCAGCAAAGCTGTCATCACTGCAAGACAGTAATAGCATAAGATATCTTGAGTGAGGACAAACACGTGTACAATTTACATTACGTTCCGTAGGAAACTGTATCTATTGTAATATCTGCAGCAAAGCTGTCATCCCTGCAAGACAGTAATAGCATAAGAGATCTTGAGTGAGGACAAACACGTGTACAATTTACATTGCGTTCCGTAGGAAACTTTATCCATATAAATATCTGCAGCAAAGCTGTCATCCCTGCAAGACAGTAATAGCATAAGATATCTTGGGTGAGGACAAACACGTGTACAATTTACACTGCGTTCCGTAGGAAACTGTATCTATTGTAATATCTGCAGCAAAGCTGTCATCACTGCAAGACAGTAATAGCATAAGATATCTTGGGTGAGGACAAACACGTGTACAATTTACATTACGTTCCGTAGGAAACTGTATCTATTGTAATATCTGCAGCAAAGCTGTCATCCCTGCAAGACAGTAATAGCATAAGAGATCTTGAGTGAGGACAAACACGTGTACAATTTACATTGCGTTCCGTATTAAACTTTATCCATATAAATATCTGCAGCAAAGCTGTCATCCCTGCAAGACAGTAATAGCATAAGAGACCTTGAGTGAGGACAAACACGTGTACAATTTACATTGCGTTCCGTATTAAACTTTATCCATTGAAATATCTGCAGCAAAGCTGTCATCCCTGCAAGACAGTAATAGCATAAGAAATCTTGAGTGAGGACAAACACGTGTACAATTTACATTGCGTTCCGTATTAAACTTTATCCATTGAAATATCTGCAGCAAAGCTGTCATCCCTGCAAGACAGTAATAGCATAAGAAATCTTGAGTGAGGACAAACACGTGTACAATTTACATTGCGTTCCGTATTAAACTTTATCCATATAAATATCTGCAGCAAAGCTGTCATACCTGCAAGACAGTAATAGCATAAGAGACCTTGAGTGAGGACAAACACGTGTACAATTTACATTGCGTTCCGTAGGAAACTGTATCTATTGTAATATCTGCAGCAAAGCTGTCATCCCTGCAAGACAGTAATAGCATAAGATATCTTGAGTGAGGACAAACACGTGTACAATTTACATTGCGTTCCGTAGGAAACTGTATCTATTGTAATATCTGCAGCAAAGCTGTCATCCCTGCAAGACAGTAATAGCATAAGAGATCTTGAGTGAGGAAAAACACGTGTGCAATTTACATTGCGTTCCGTATTAAACTTTATCCATATAAATATCTGCAGCAAAGCTGTCATCCCTGCAAGACAGTAATAGCATAAGAGACCTTGAGTGAATACAAACACGTGTACAATTTACATTGCGTTCCGTAGGAAACTGTATCTATTGTAATATCTGCAGCAAAGCTGTCATCCCTGCAAGACAGTAATAGCATAAGATATCTTGAGTGAGGACAAACACGTGTACAATTTACATTGCGTTCCGTAGGAAACTGTATCTATTGTAATATCTGCAGCAAAGCTGTCATCCCTGCAAGACAGTAATAGCATAAGAGACCTTGAGTGAGGGCAAACACGTGTACAATTTACATTGCGTTCCGTAGGAAACTGTATCCATTGAAATATCTGCAGCAAAGCTGTCATCCCTGCAAGACAGTAATAGCATAAAAGAACTTGAGTGAGGACAAACACGTGTACAATTTACATTGCGTTCCGTAGGAAACTGTATCTATTGTAATATCTGCAGCAAAGCTGTCATCGATGCAAGACAGTAATTGCATAAGAGACCTTGAGTGAGGACAAACACGTGTACAATTTACATTGCGTTCCGTAGGAAACTGTATCGATTGTAATATCTGCAGCAAAGCTGTCATCCCTGCAAGACAGTAATAGCATAAGAGACCTTGAGGGAGGACAAACACGTGTACAATTTACATTACGTTCCGTAGGAAACTTTATCCATTGAAATATCTGCAGCAAAGCTGTCATCCCTGCAAGACAGTAATAGCATAAGAGATCCTGAGTGAGGACAAACACGTGTACAATTTACACTGCGTTCCGTAGGAAACTGTATCCATTGAAATATCTGCAGCAAAGCTGTCATCCCTGCAAGACAGTAATAGCATAAGATATCTTGGGAGAGGACAAACACGTGTACAATTTACATTGCGTTCCGTAGGAAACTTTATCCATTGAAATATCTGCAGCAAAGCTGTCATCCCTGGAAGACAGTAATAGCATAAGATATCTTGAGTGAGGACAAACACGTGTACAATTTACATTGCGTTCCGTAGGAAACTGTATCCATTGAAATATCTGCAGCAAAGCTGTCATCCCTGCAAGACAGTAATAGCATAAGAAATCTTGAGTGAGGACAAACACGTGTACAATTTACATTGCGTTCCGTAGGAAACTGTATCCATTGAAATATCTGCAGCAAAGATGTCATCCCTGCAAGACAGTAATAGCATAAGATATCTTGGGTGAGGACAAACACGTGTACAATTTACATTACGTTCCGTAGGAAACTTTATCCATTGAAATATCTGCAGCAAAGCTGTCATCCCTGCAAGACAGTAATAGCATAAGAGATCTTGAGTGAGGACAAACACGTGTACAATTTATATTGCGTTCCGTAGGAAACTTTATCCATTGAAATATCTGCAGCAAAGCTGTCATCCCTGGAAGACAGTAATAGCATAAGATATCTTGAGTGAGGACAAACACGTGTACAATTTACATTGCGTTCCGTAGGAAACTGTATCCATTGAAATATCTGCAGCAAAGCTGTCATCCCTGCAAGACAGTAATAGCATAAGAAATCTTGAGTGAGGACAAACACTTGTACAATTTACATTGCGTTCCGTAGGAAACTGTATCCATTGAAATATCTGCAGCAAAGATGTCATCCCTGCAAGACAGTAATAGCATAAGATATCTTGGGTGAGGACAAACACGTGTACAATTTACATTACGTTCCGTAGGAAACTTTATCCATTGAAATATCTGCAGCAAAGCTGTCATCCCTGCAAGACAGTAATAGCATAAGAGATCTTGAGTGAGGACAAACACGTGTACAATTTATATTGCGTTCCGTAGGAAACTGTATCCATTGAAATATCTGCAGCAAAGCTGTCATCCCTGCAAGACAGTAATAGCATAAGAGACCTTGAGTGAGGACAAACACGTGTGCAATTTACATTGCCTTCCGTAGGAAACTGTACCTATTGTAATATCTGCAGCAAAGCTGTCATCCCTGCAACACAGTAATAGCATAAGAGACCTTGAGTGAGGACAAACACGTGTGCAATTTACATTGCGTTCCGTAGGAAACTGTATCTATTGTAATATCTGCAGCAAAGCTGTCATCCATGCAACACAGTAATAGCATAAGAGACCTTGAGTGAGGACAAACACGTGTACAATTTACATTGCGTTCCGTATTAAACTTTATCCATATAAATATCTGCAGCAAAGCTGTCATACCTGCAAGACAGTAATAGCATAAGAGACCTTGAGTGAGGACAAACACGTGTACAATTTACATTGCGTTCCGTAGGAAACTGTATCTATTGTAATATCTGCAGCAAAGCTGTCATCCCTGCAAGACAGTAATAGCATAAGATATCTTGAGTGAGGACAAACACGTGTACAATTTACATTGCGTTCCGTAGGAAACTGTATCTATTGTAATATCTGCAGCAAAGCTGTCATCCCTGCAAGACAGTAATAGCATAAGAGATCTTGAGTGAGGAAAAACACGTGTGCAATTTACATTGCGTTCCGTATTAAACTTTATCCATATAAATATCTGCAGCAAAGCTGTCATCCCTGCAAGACAGTAATAGCATAAGAGACCTTGAGTGAATACAAACACGTGTACAATTTACATTGCGTTCCGTAGGAAACTGTATCTATTGTAATATCTGCAGCAAAGCTGTCATCCCTGCAAGACAGTAATAGCATAAGATATCTTGAGTGAGGACAAACACGTGTACAATTTACATTGCGTTCCGTAGGAAACTGTATCTATTGTAATATCTGCAGCAAAGCTGTCATCCCTGCAAGACAGTAATAGCATAAGAGACCTTGAGTGAGGGCAAACACGTGTACAATTTACATTGCGTTCCGTAGGAAACTGTATCCATTGAAATATCTGCAGCAAAGCTGTCATCCCTGCAAGACAGTAATAGCATAAAAGAACTTGAGTGAGGACAAACACGTGTACAATTTACATTGCGTTCCGTAGGAAACTGTATCTATTGTAATATCTGCAGCAAAGCTGTCATCGATGCAAGACAGTAATTGCATAAGAGACCTTGAGTGAGGACAAACACGTGTACAATTTACATTGCGTTCCGTAGGAAACTGTATCGATTGTAATATCTGCAGCAAAGCTGTCATCCCTGCAAGACAGTAATAGCATAAGAGACCTTGAGGGAGGACAAACACGTGTACAATTTACATTACGTTCCGTAGGAAACTTTATCCATTGAAATATCTGCAGCAAAGCTGTCATCCCTGCAAGACAGTAATAGCATAAGAGATCCTGAGTGAGGACAAACACGTGTACAATTTACACTGCGTTCCGTAGGAAACTGTATCCATTGAAATATCTGCAGCAAAGCTGTCATCCCTGCAAGACAGTAATAGCATAAGAGACCTTGAGGGAGGACAAACACGTGTACAATTTACATTACGTTCCGTAGGAAATTTTATCCATTGTAATATCTGCAGCAAAGCTGTCATCCCTGCAAGACAGTAATAGCATTAGAGATCCTGAGTGAGGACAAACACGTGTACAATTTACACTGCGTTCCGTAGGAAACTGTATCCATTGAAATATCTGCAGCAAAGCTGTCATCCCTGCAAGACAGTAATAGCATAAGATATCTTGGGAGAGGACAAACACGTGTACAATTTACATTGCGTTCCGTAGGAAACTTTATCCATTGAAATATCTGCAGCAAAGCTGTCATCCCTGGAAGACAGTAATAGCATAAGATATCTTGAGTGAGGACAAACACGTGTACAATTTACATTGCGTTCCGTAGGAAACTGTATCCATTGAAATATCTGCAGCAAAGCTGTCATCCCTGCAAGACAGTAATAGCATAAGAAATCTTGAGTGAGGACAAACACGTGTACAATTTACATTGCGTTCCGTAGGAAACTGTATCCATTGAAATATCTGCAGCAAAGATGTCATCCCTGCAAGACAGTAATAGCATAAGATATCTTGGGTGAGGACAAACACGTGTACAATTTACATTACGTTCCGTAGGAAACTTTATCCATTGAAATATCTGCAGCAAAGCTGTCATCCCTGCAAGACAGTAATAGCATAAGAGATCTTGAGTGAGGACAAACACGTGTACAATTTATATTGCGTTCCGTAGGAAACTTTATCCATTGAAATATCTGCAGCAAAGCTGTCATCCCTGGAAGACAGTAATAGCATAAGATATCTTGAGTGAGGACAAACACGTGTACAATTTACATTGCGTTCCGTAGGAAACTGTATCCATTGAAATATCTGCAGCAAAGCTGTCATCCCTGCAAGACAGTAATAGCATAAGAAATCTTGAGTGAGGACAAACACTTGTACAATTTACATTGCGTTCCGTAGGAAACTTTATCCATTGAAATATCTGCAGCAAAGCTGTCATCCCTGCAAGACAGTAATAGCATAAGAGATCTTGAGTGAGGACAAACACGTGTACAATTTACATTACGTTCCGTAGGAAACTGTATCCATTGAAATATCTGCAGCAAAGCTGTCATCCCTGCAAGACAGTAATAGCATAAGAGACCTTGAGTGAGGACAAACACGTGTGCAATTTACATTGCGTTCCGTAGGAAACTGTACCTATTGTAATATCTGCAGCAAAGCTGTCATCCCTGCAACACAGTAATAGCATAAGAGACCTTGAGTGAGGACAAACACGTGTGCAATTTACATTGCGTTCCGTAGGAAACTGTATCTATTGTAATATCTGCAGCAAAGCTGTCATCCATGCAACACAGTAATAGCATAAGAGACCTTGAGTGAGGACAAACACGTGTACAATTTACATTGCGTTCCGTAGCAAACTGTATTTATTGTAATATCTGCAGCAAAGCTGACATCCCTGCAAGACAGTAATAGCATAGGATATCTTGGGTGAGTACAAACACGTGTACAATTTACATTGCGTTCAGTAGCAAACTGTATCTATTGTAATATCTGCAGCAAAGCTGTCATCCCTGCAAGACAGTAATAGCATAAGATATCTTGGGTGAGGACAAACACGTGTACAATTTACATTGCGTTCCGTAGGAAACTGTATTTATTGTAATATCTGCAGCAAAGCTGACATCCCTGCAAGACAGTAATAGCATAAGATATCTTGGGTGAGGACAAACACGTGTACAATTTACATTGCGTTCCGTAGCAAACTGTATTTATTGTAATACCTGCAGCAAAGCTGACATCCCTGCAAGACAGTAATAGCATAGGATATCTTGAGTGAGGACAAACACGTGTACAATTTACATTGCGTTCCGTAGGAAACTGTATCTATTGTAATATCTGCAGCAAAGCTGACATCCCTGCAAGACAGTAATAGCATAAGATATCTTGGGTGAGGACAAACACGTGTACAATTTACATTGCGTTCCGTAGCAAACTGTATTTATTGTAATATCTGCAGCAAAGCTGACATCCCTGCAAGACAGTAATAGCATAGGATATCTTGAGTGAGGACAAACACGTGTACAATTTACATTGCGTTCCGTAGGAAACTGTATTTATTGTAATATCTGCAGCAAAGCTGACATCCCTGTAAGACAGTAATAGCATAGGATATCTTGAGTGAGGAGAAACACGTGTACAATTTACATTGCGTTCCGTAGGAAACTGTATCTATTGTAATATCTGCAGCAAAGCTGTCATCGATGCAAGACAGTAATAGCATAAGAGACCTTGAGTGAGGACAAACACGTGTACAATTTACATTGCGTTCCGTAGGAAACTGTATCGATTGTAATATCTGCAGCAAAGCTGTCATCCCTGCAAGACAGTAATAGCATAAGAGACCTTGAGTGAGGACAAACACGTGTACAATTTACATTACGTTCCGTAGGAAACTTTATCCATTGAAATATCTGCAGCAAAGCTGTCATCCCTGCAAGACAGTAATAGCATAAGAGATCCTGAGTGAGGACAAACACGTGTACAATTTACACTGCGTTCCGTAGGAAACTGTATCCATTGAAATATCTGCAGCAAAGCTGTCATCCCTGCAAGACAGTAATAGCATAAGATATCTTGGGAGAGGACAAACACGTGTACAATTTACATTGCGTTCCGTAGGAAACTTAATCCATTGAAATATCTGCAGCAAAGCAGTCATCCCTGGAAGACAGTAATAGCATAAGATATCTTGAGTGAGGACAAACACGTGTACAATTTACATTGCGTTCCGTAGGAAACTGTATCCATTGAAATATCTGCAGCAAAGCTGTCATCCCTGCAAGACAGTAATAGCATAAGAAATCTTGAGTGAGGACAAACACGTGTACAATTTACATTGCTTTCCGTAGGAAACTGTATCCATTGAAATAACTGCAGCAAAGATGTCATCCCTGCAAGACAGTAATAGCATAAGATATCTTGGGTGAGGACAAACACGTGTACAATTTACATTACGTTCCGTAGGAAACTTTATCCATTGAAATATCTGCAGCAAAGCTGTCATCCCTGCAAGACAGTAATAGCATAAGAGATCTTGAGTGAGGACAAACACGTGTACAATTTATATTGCGTTCCGTAGGAAACTTTATCCATTGAAATATCTGCAGCAAAGCTGTCATCCCTGGAAGACAGTAATAGCATAAGATATCTTGAGTGAGGACAAACACGTGTACAATTTACATTGCGTTCCGTAGGAAACTGTATCCATTAAAATATCTGCAGCAAAGCTGTCATCCCTGCAAGACAGTAATAGCATAAGAAATCTTGAGTGAGGACAAACACGTGTACAATTTACATTGCGTTCCGTAGGAGACTGTATCCATTGAAATATCTGCAGCAAAGATGTCATCCCTGCAAGACAGTAATAGCATAAGATATCTTGGGTGAGGACAAACACGTGTACAATTTACATTACGTTCCGTAGGAAACTTTATCCATTGAAATATCTGCAGCAAAGCTGTCATCCCTGCAAGACAGTAATAGCATAAGAGATCTTGAGTGAGGACAAACACGTGTACAATTTATATTGCGTTCCGTAGGAAACTGTATCCATTGAAATATCTGCAGCAAAGCTGTCATCCCTGCAAGACAGTAATAGCATAAGAGACCTTGAGTGAGGACAAACACGTGTGCAATTTACATTGCGTTCCGTAGGAAACTGTATCTATTGTAATATCTGCAGCAAAGCTGTCATCCCTGCAACACAGTAATAGCATAAGAGACCTTGAGTGAGGACATACACGTGTGCAATTTACATTGCGTTCCGTAGGAAACTGTATCTATTGTAATATCTGCAGCAAAGCTGTCATCCCTGCAACACAGTAATAGCATAAGAGACCTTGAGTGAGGACAAACACGTGTACAATTTACATTGCGTTCCGTAGCAAACTGTATTTATTGTAATATCTGCAGCAAAGCTGACATCCCTGCAAGACAGTAATAGCATAGGATATCTTGGGTGAGGACAAACACGTGTACAATTTACATTGCGTTCAGTAGCAAACTGTATCTATTGTAATATCTGCAGCAAAGCTGTCATCCCTGCAAGACAGTAATAGCATAAGATATCTTGGGTGAGGACAAACACGTGTACAATTTACATTGCGTTCCGTAGGAAACTGTATTTATTGTAATATCTGCAGCAAAGCTGACATCCCTGCAAGACAGTAATAGCATAAGATATCTTGGGTGAGGACAAACACGTGTACAATTTACATTGCGTTCCGTAGCAAACTGTATTTATTGTAATACCTGCAGCAAAGCTGACATCCCTGCAAGACAGTAATAGCATAGGATATCTTGAGTGAGGACAAACACGTGTACAATTTACATTGCGTTCCGTAGGAAACTGTATCTATTGTAATATCTGCAGCAAAGCTGACATCCCTGCAAGACAGTAATAGCATAAGATATCTTGGGTGAGTACAAACACGTGTACAATTTACATTGCGTTCCGTAGCAAACTGTATTTATTGTAATATCTGCAGCAAAGCTGACATCCCTGCAAGACAGTAATAGCATAGGATATCTTGAGTGAGGACAAACACGTGTACAATTTACATTGCGTTCCGTAGGAAACTGTATTTATTGTAATATCTGCAGCAAAGCTGACATCCCTGCAAGACAGTAATAGCATAAGAGACCTTGAGTGAGGACAAACACGTGTACAATTTACATTGCGTTCCGTAGGAAACTGTATCTATTGTAATATCTGCAGCAAAGCTGTCATCCCTGCAAGACAGTAATAGCATAAGATATCTTGAGTGAGGACAAACACGTGTACAATTTACATTGCGTTCCGTAGGAAACTGTATCTATTGTAATATCTGCAGCAAAGCTGTCATCCCTGCAAGACAGTAATAGCATAAGAGACCTTGAGTGAGGACAAACACGTGTACAATTTACATTGCGTTCCGTAGGAAACTGTATCCATTGAAATATCTGCAGCAAAGCTGTCATCCCTGCAAGACAGTAATAGCATAAAAGAACTTGAGTGAGGACAAACACGTGTACAATTTACATTGCGTTCCGTAGGAAACTGTATCTATTGTAATATCTGCAGCAAAGCTGTCATCCCTGCAAGACAGTAATAGCATAAGAGACCTTGAGTGAGGACAAACACGTGTACAATTTACATTGCGTTCCGTAGGAAACTGTATCCATTGAAATATCTGCAGCAAAGCTGTCATCCCTGCAAGACAGTAATAGCATAAAAGAACTTGAGTGAGGACAAACACGTGTACAATTTACATTGCGTTCCGTAGGAAACTGTATCGATTGTAATATCTGCAGCAAAGCTGTCATCCCTGCAAGACAGTAATAGCATAAGAGACCTTGAGTGAGGACAAACACGTGTACAATTTACATTACGTTCCGTAGGAAACTTTATCCATTGAAATATCTGCAGCAAAGCTGTCATCCCTGCAAGACAGTAATAGCATAAGAGATCCTGAGTGAGGACAAACACGTGTACAATTTACACTGCGTTCCGTAGGAAACTGTATCCATTGAAATATCTGCAGCAAAGCTGTCATCCCTGCAAGACAGTAATAGCATAAGATATCTTGGGAGAGGACAAACACGTGTACAATTTACATTGCGTTCCGTAGGAAACTTAATCCATTGAAATATCTGCAGCAAAGCAGTCATCCCTGGAAGACAGTAATAGCATAAGATATCTTGAGTGAGGACAAACACGTGTACAATTTACATTGCGTTCCGTAGGAAACTGTATCCATTGAAATATCTGCAGCAAAGCTGTCATCCCTGCAAGACAGTAATAGCATAAGAAATCTTGAGTGAGGACAAACACGTGTACAATTTACATTGCTTTCCGTAGGAAACTGTATCCATTGAAATAACTGCAGCAAAGATGTCATCCCTGCAAGACAGTAATAGCATAAGATATCTTGGGTGAGGACAAACACGTGTACAATTTACATTACGTTCCGTAGGAAACTTTATCCATTGAAATATCTGCAGCAAAGCTGTCATCCCTGCAAGACAGTAATAGCATAAGAGATCTTGAGTGAGGACAAACACGTGTACAATTTATATTGCGTTCCGTAGGAAACTTTATCCATTGAAATATCTGCAGCAAAGCTGTCATCCCTGGAAGACAGTAATAGCATAAGATATCTTGAGTGAGGACAAACACGTGTACAATTTACATTGCGTTCCGTAGGAAACTGTATCCATTGAAATATCTGCAGCAAAGCTGTCATCCCTGCAAGACAGTAATAGCATAAGAAATCTTGAGTGAGGACAAACACGTGTACAATTTACATTGCGTTCCGTAGGAAACTGTATCCATTGAAATATCTGCAGCAAAGATGTCATCCCTGCAAGACAGTAATAGCATAAGATATCTTGGGTGAGGACAAACACGTGTACAATTTACATTACGTTCCGTAGGAAACTTTATCCATTGAAATATCTGCAGCAAAGCTGTCATCCCTGCAAGACAGTAATAGCATAAGAGATCTTGAGTGAGGACAAACACGTGTACAATTTATATTGCGTTCCGTAGGAAACTGTATCCATTGAAATATCTGCAGCAAAGCTGTCATCCCTGCAAGACAGTAATAGCATAAGAGACCTTGAGTGAGGACAAACACGTGTGCAATTTACATTGCGTTCCGTAGGAAACTGTATCTATTGTAATATCTGCAGCAAAGCTGTCATCCCTGCAACACAGTAATAGCATAAGAGACCTTGAGTGAGGACAAACACGTGTGCAATTTACATTGCGTTCCGTAGGAAACTGTATCTATTGTAATATCTGCAGCAAAGCTGTCATCCCTGCAACACAGTAATAGCATAAGAGACCTTGAGTGAGGACAAACACGTGTACAATTTACATTGCGTTCCGTAGCAAACTGTATTTATTGTAATATCTGCAGCAAAGCTGACATGCCTGCAAGACAGTAATAGCATAGGATATCTTGGGTGAGGACAAACACGTGTACAATTTACATTGCGTTCAGTAGCAAACTGTATCTATTGTAATATCTGCAGCAAAGCTGTCATCCCTGCAAGACAGTAATAGCATAAGATATCTTGGGTGAGGACAAACACGTGTACAATTTACATTGCGTTCCGTAGGAAACTGTATTTATTGTAATATCTGCAGCAAAGCTGACATCCCTGCAAGACAGTAATAGCATAAGATATCTTGGGTGAGGACAAACACGTGTACAATTTACATTGCGTTCCGTAGCAAACTGTATTTATTGTAATACCTGCAGCAAAGCTGACATCCCTGCAAGACAGTAATAGCATAGGATATCTTGAGTGAGGACAAACACGTGTACAATTTACATTGCGTTCCGTAGGAAACTGTATCTATTGTAATATCTGCAGCAAAGCTGACATCCCTGCAAGACAGTAATAGCATAAGATATCTTGGGTGAGTACAAACACGTGTACAATTTACATTGCGTTCCGTAGCAAACTGTATTTATTGTAATATCTGCAGCAAAGCTGACATCCCTGCAAGACAGTAATAGCATAGGATATCTTGAGTGAGGACAAACACGTGTACAATTTACATTGCGTTCCGTAGGAAACTGTATTTATTGTAATATCTGCAGCAAAGCTGACATCCCTGCAAGACAGTAATAGCATAAGAGACCTTGAGTGAGGACAAACACGTGTACAATTTACATTGCGTTCCGTAGGAAACTGTATCTATTGTAATATCTGCAGCAAAGCTGTCATCCCTGCAAGACAGTAATAGCATAAGATATCTTGAGTGAGGACAAACACGTGTACAATTTACATTGCGTTCCGTAGGAAACTGTATCTATTGTAATATCTGCAGCAAAGCTGTCATCCCTGCAAGACAGTAATAGCATAAGAGACCTTGAGTGAGGACAAACACGTGTACAATTTACATTGCGTTCCGTAGGAAACTGTATCCATTGAAATATCTGCAGCAAAGCTGTCATCCCTGCAAGACAGTAATAGCATAAAAGAACTTGAGTGAGGACAAACACGTGTACAATTTACATTGCGTTCCGTAGGAAACTGTATCTATTGTAATATCTGCAGCAAAGCTGTCATCGATGCAAGACAGTAATAGCATAAGAGACCTTGAGTGAGGACAAACACGTGTACAATTTACATTGCGTTCCGTAGGAAACTGTATCGATTGTAATATCTGCAGCAAAGCTGTCATCCCTGCAAGACAGTAATAGCATAAGAGACCTTGAGTGAGGACAAACACGTGTACAATTTACATTACGTTCCGTAGGAAACTTTATCCATTGAAATATCTGCAGCAAAGCTGTCATCCCTGCAAGACAGTAATAGCATAAGAGATCCTGAGTGAGGACAAACACGTGTACAATTTACACTGCGTTCCGTAGGAAACTGTATCCATTGAAATATCTGCAGCAAAGCTGTCATCCCTGCAAGACAGTAATAGCATAAGATATCTTGGGAGAGGACAAACACGTGTACAATTTACATTGCGTTCCGTAGGAAACTTTATCCATTGAAATATCTGCAGCAAAGCTGTCATCCCTGGAAGACAGTAATAGCATAAGATATCTTGAGTGAGGACAAACACGTGTACAATTTACATTGCGTTCCGTAGGAAACTGTATCCATTGAAATATCTGCAGCAAAGCTGTCATCCCTGCAAGACAGTAATAGCATAAGAAATCTTGAGTGAGGACAAACACGTGTACAATTTACATTGCGTTCCGTAGGAAACTGTATCCATTGAAATATCTGCAGCAAAGATGTCATCCCTGCAAGACAGTAATAGCATAAGATATCTTGGGTGAGGACAAACACGTGTACAATTTACATTACGTTCCGTAGGAAACTTTATCCATTGAAATATCTGCAGCTAAGCTGTCATCCCTGCAAGACAGTAATAGCATAAGAGATCTTGAGTGAGGACAAACACGTGTACAATTTATATTGCGTTCCGTAGGAAACTGTATCCATTGAAATATCTGCAGCAAAGCTGTCATCCCTGCAAGACAGTAATAGCATAAGAGACCTTGAGTGAGGACAAACACGTGTGCAATTTACATTGCGTTCCGTAGGAAACTGTATCTATTGTAATATCTGCAGCAAAGCTGTCATCCCTGCAACACAGTAATAGCATAAGAGACCTTGAGTGAGGACAAACACGTGTGCAATTTACATTGCGTTCCGTAGGAAACTGTATCTATTGTAATATCTGCAGCAAAGCTGTCATCCCTGCAACACAGTAATAGCATAAGAGACCTTGAGTGAGGACAAACACGTGTACAATTTACATTGCGTTCCGTAGCAAACTGTATTTATTGTAATATCTGCAGCAAAGCTGACATCCCTGCAAGACAGTAATAGCATAGGATATCTTGGGTGAGGACAAACACGTGTACAATTTACATTGCGTTCAGTAGCAAACTGTATCTATTGTAATATCTGCAGCAAAGCTGTCATCCCTGCAAGACAGTAATAGCATAAGATATCTTGGGTGAGGACAAACACGTGTACAATTTACATTGCGTTCCGTAGGAAACTGTATTTATTGTAATATCTGCAGCAAAGCTGACATCCCTGCAAGACAGTAATAGCATAAGATATCTTGGGTGAGGACAAACACGTGTACAATTTACATTGCGTTCCGTAGCAAACTGTATTTATTGTAATACCTGCAGCAAAGCTGACATCCCTGCAAGACAGTAATAGCATAGGATATCTTGAGTGAGGACAAACACGTGTACAATTTACATTGCGTTCCGTAGGAAACTGTATCTATTGTAATATCTGCAGCAAAGCTGACATCCCTGCAAGACAGTAATAGCATAAGATATCTTGGGTGAGTACAAACACGTGTACAATTTACATTGCGTTCCGTAGCAAACTGTATTTATTGTAATATCTGCAGCAAAGCTGACATCCCTGCAAGACAGTAATAGCATAGGATATCTTGAGTGAGGACAAACACAAGTACAATTTACATTGCGTTCCGTACGAAACTGTATTTATTGTAATATCTGCAGCAAAGCTGACATCCCTGCAAGACAGTAATAGCATAGGATATCTTGAGTGAGGACAAACACGTGTACAATTTACATTGCGTTCCGTAGCAAACTGTATTTATTGTAATATCTGCAGCAAAGCTGACATCCCTGCAAGACAGTAATAGCATAGGATATCTTGAGTGAGGACAAACACGTGTACAATTTACATTGCGTTCCGTAGGAAACTGTATCCATTGAAATATCTGCAGCAAAGATGTCATCCCTGCAAGACAGTAATAGCATAAGATATCTTGGGTGAGGACAAACACGTGTACAATTTACATTACGTTCCGTAGGAAACTTTATCCATTGAAATATCTGCAGCAAAGCTGTCATCCCTGCAAGACAGTAATAGCATAAGAGATCTTGAGTGAGGACAAACACGTGTACAATTTATATTGCGTTCCGTAGGAAACTGTATCCATTGAAATATCTGCAGCAAAGCTGTCATCCCTGCAAGACAGTAATAGCATAAGAGACCTTGAGTGAGGACAAACACGTGTGCAATTTACATTGCGTTCCGTAGGAAACTGTATCTATTGTAATATCTGCAGCAAAGCTGTCATCCCTGCAACACAGTAATAGCATAAGAGACCTTGAGTGAGGACAAACACGTGTGCAATTTACATTGCGTTCCGTAGGAAACTGTATCTATTGTAATATCTGCAGCAAAGCTGTCATCCCTGCAACACAGTAATAGCATAAGAGACCTTGAGTGAGGACAAACACGTGTACAATTTACATTGCGTTCCGTAGCAAACTGTATTTATTGTAATATCTGCAGCAAAGCTGACATGCCTGCAAGACAGTAATAGCATAGGATATCTTGGGTGAGGACAAACACGTGTACAATTTACATTGCGTTCAGTAGCAAACTGTATCTATTGTAATATCTGCAGCAAAGCTGTCATCCCTGCAAGACAGTAATAGCATAAGATATCATGGGTGAGGACAAACACGTGTACAATTTACATTGCGTTCCGTAGGAAACTGTATTTATTGTAATATCTGCAGCAAAGCTGACATCCCTGCAAGACAGTAATAGCATAAGATATCTTGGGTGAGGACAAACACGTGTACAATTTACATTGCGTTCCGTAGCAAACTGTATTTATTGTAATACCTGCAGCAAAGCTGACATCCCTGCAAGACAGTAATAGCATAGGATATCTTGAGTGAGGACAAACACGTGTACAATTTACATTGCGTTCCGTAGGAAACTGTATCTATTGTAATATCTGCAGCAAAGCTGACATCCCTGCAAGACAGTAATAGCATAAGATATCTTGGGTGAGTACAAACACGTGTACAATTTACATTGCGTTCCGTAGCAAACTGTATTTATTGTAATATCTGCAGCAAAGCTGACATCCCTGCAAGACAGTAATAGCATAGGATATCTTGAGTGAGGACAAACACGTGTACAATTTACATTGCGTTCCGTAGGAAACTGTATTTATTGTAATATCTGCAGCAAAGCTGACATCCCTGCAAGACAGTAATAGCATAAGAGACCTTGAGTGAGGACAAACACGTGTACAATTTACATTGCGTTCCGTAGGAAACTGTATCTATTGTAATATCTGCAGCAAAGCTGTCATCCCTGCAAGACAGTAATAGCATAAGATATCTTGAGTGAGGACAAACACGTGTACAATTTACATTGCGTTCCGTAGGAAACTGTATCTATTGTAATATCTGCAGCAAAGCTGTCATCCCTGCAAGACAGTAATAGCATAAGAGACCTTGAGTGAGGACAAACACGTGTACAATTTACATTGCGTTCCGTAGGAAACTGTATCCATTGAAATATCTGCAGCAAAGCTGTCATCCCTGCAAGACAGTAATAGCATAAAAGAACTTGAGTGAGGACAAACACGTGTACAATTTACATTGCGTTCCGTAGGAAACTGTATCTATTGTAATATCTGCAGCAAAGCTGTCATCGATGCAAGACAGTAATAGCATAAGAGACCTTGAGTGAGGACAAACACGTGTACAATTTACATTGCGTTCCGTAGGAAACTGTATCGATTGTAATATCTGCAGCAAAGCTGTCATCCCTGCAAGACAGTAATAGCATAAGAGACCTTGAGTGAGGACAAACACGTGTACAATTTACATTACGTTCCGTAGGAAACTTTATCCATTGAAATATCTGCAGCAAAGCTGTCATCCCTGCAAGACAGTAATAGCATAAGAGATCCTGAGTGAGGACAAACACGTGTACAATTTACACTGCGTTCCGTAGGAAACTGTATCCATTGAAATATCTGCAGCAAAGCTGTCATCCCTGCAAGACAGTAATAGCATAAGATATCTTGGGAGAGGACAAACGCGTGTACAATTTACATTGCGTTCCGTAGGAAACTTTATCCATTGAAATATCTGCAGCAAAGCTGTCATCCCTGGAAGACAGTAATAGCATAAGATATCTTGAGTGAGGACAAACACGTGTACAATTTACATTGCGTTCCGTAGGAAACTGTATCCATTGAAATATCTGCAGCAAAGCTGTCATCCCTGCAAGACAGTAATAGCATAAGAAATCTTGAGTGAGGACAAACACGTGTACAATTTACATTGCTTTCCGTAGGAAACTGTATCCATTGAAATAACTGCAGCAAAGATGTCATCCCTGCAAGACAGTAATAGCATAAGATATCTTGGGTGAGGACAAACACGTGTACAATTTACATTACGTTCCGTAGGAAACTTTATCCATTGAAATATCTGCAGCAAAGCTGTCATCCCTGCAAGACAGTAATAGCATAAGAGATCTTGAGTGAGGACAAACACGTGTACAATTTATATTGCGTTCCGTAGGAAACTTTATCCATTGAAATATCTGCAGCAAAGCTGTCATCCCTGGAACACAGTAATAGCATAAGATATCTTGAGTGAGGACAAACACGTGTACAATTTACATTGCGTTCCGTAGGAAACTGTATCCATTGAAATATCTGCAGCAAAGCTGTCATCCCTGCAAGACAGTAATAGCATAAGAAATCTTGAGTGAGGACAAACACGTGTACAATTTACATTGCGTTCCGTAGGAAACTGTATCCATTGAAATATCTGCAGCAAAGATGTCATCCCTGCAAGACAGTAATAGCATAAGATATCTTGGGTGAGGACAAACACGTGTACAATTTACATTACGTTCCGTAGGAAACTTTATCCATTGAAATATCTGCAGCAAAGCTGTCATCCCTGCAAGACAGTAATAGCATAAGAGATCTTGAGTGAGGACAAACACGTGTACAATTTATATTGCGTTCCGTAGGAAACTGTATCCATTGAAATATCTGCAGCAAAGCTGTCATCCCTGCAAGACAGTAATAGCATAAGAGACCTTGAGTGAGGACAAACACGTGTGCAATTTACATTGCGTTCCGTAGGAAACTGTATCTATTGTAATATCTGCAGCAAAGCTGTCATCCCTGCAACACAGTAATAGCATAAGAGACCTTGAGTGAGGACAAACACGTGTGCAATTTACATTGCGTTCCGTAGGAAACTGTATCTATTGTAATATCTGCAGCAAAGCTGTCATCCCTGCAACACAGTAATAGCATAAGAGACCTTGAGTGAGGACAAACACGTGTACAATTTACATTGCGTTCCGTAGCAAACTGTATTTATTGTAATATCTGCAGCAAAGCTGACATCCCTGCAAGACAGTAATAGCATAGGATATCTTGGGTGAGGACAAACACGTGTACAATTTACATTGCGTTCAGTAGCAAACTGTATCTATTGTAATATCTGCAGCAAAGCTGTCATCCCTGCAAGACAGTAATAGCATAAGATATCTTGGGTGAGGACAAACACGTGTACAATTTACATTGCGTTCCGTAGGAAACTGTATTTATTGTAATATCTGCAGCAAAGCTGACATCCCTGCAAGACAGTAATAGCATAAGATATCTTGGGTGAGGACAAACACGTGTACAATTTACATTGCGTTCCGTAGCAAACTGTATTTATTGTAATACCTGCAGCAAAGCTGACATCCCTGCAAGACAGTAATAGCATAGGATATCTTGAGTGAGGACAAACACGTGTACAATTTACATTGCGTTCCGTAGGAAACTGTATCTATTGTAATATCTGCAGCAAAGCTGACATCCCTGCAAGACAGTAATAGCATAAGATATCTTGGGTGAGTACAAACACGTGTACAATTTACATTGCGTTCCGTAGCAAACTGTATTTATTGTAATATCTGCAGCAAAGCTGACATCCCTGCAAGACAGTAATAGCATAGGATATCTTGAGTGAGGACAAACACAAGTACAATTTACATTGCGTTCCGTACGAAACTGTATTTATTGTAATATCTGCAGCAAAGCTGACATCCCTGCAAGACAGTAATAGCATAGGATATCTTGAGTGAGGACAAACACGTGTACAATTTACATTGCGTTCCGTAGCAAACTGTATTTATTGTAATATCTGCAGCAAAGCTGACATCCCTGCAAGACAGTAATAGCATAGGATATCTTGAGTGAGGACAAACACGTGTACAATTTACATTGCGTTCCGTAGCAAACTGTATTTATTGTAATATCTGCAGCAAAGCTGACATCCCTGCAAGACAGTAATAGCATAGGATATCTTGAGTGAGGACAAACACGTGTACAATTAACATTGCGTTCCGTAGGAAACTGTATCTATTGTAATATCTGCAGCAAAGCTGTCATCCCTGCAAGACAGTAATAGCATAAGTTATCTTGGGTGAGGACAAACACGTGTACAATTTACATTGCGTTCCGTAGGAAACTGTATCTATTGTAATATCTGCAGCAAAGCTGACATCCCTGCAAGACAGTAATAGCATAGGATATCTTGAGTGAGGACAAACACGTGTACAATTTACATTGCGTTCCGTAGCAAACTGTATTTATTGTAATATCTGCAGCAAAGCTGACATCCCTGCAAGACAGTAATAGCATAGGATATCTTGAGTGAGGACAAACACGTGTACAATTTACATTGCGTTCCGTAGGAAACTGTATCTATTGTAATATCTGCAGCAAAGCTGACATCCCTGCAAGACAGTAATAGCATAGGATATCTTGAGTGAGAACAAACACGTGTACAATTTACATTGCGTTCCGTAGCAAACTGTATTTATTGTAATATCTGCAGCAAAGCTGACATCCCTGCAAGACAGTAATAGCATAGGATATCTTGAGTGAGGACAAACACGTGTACAATTTACATTGCGTTCCGTAGGAAACTGTATCTATTGTAATATCTGCAGCAAAGCTGTCATCCCTGCAAGACAGTAATAGCATAAGATATCTTGGGTGAGGACAAACACGTGTACAATTTACATTGCGTTTCGTAGGAAACTGTATCTATTGTAATATCTGCAGCAAAGCTGACATCCCTGCAAGACAGTAATAGCATAAGATATCTTGTGTGATGACAAACACGTGTGCAATTTACATTGCGTTCCGTAGGAAACTGTATCTATTGTAATATCTGCAGCAAAGCTGACATCCCTGCAAGACAGTAATAGCATAGGATATCTTGAGTGAGGACAAACACGTGTACAATTTACATTGCGTTCCGTAGGAAACTGTATCTATTGTAATATCTGCAGCAAAGCTGACATCCCTGCAAGACAGTAATAGCATAAGATATCTTGGGTGAGGACAAACACGTGTACAATTTACATTGCGTTACGTAGCAAACTGTATTTATTGTAATATCTGCAGCAAAGCTGACATCCCTGCAAGACAGTAATAGCATAAGATATCTTGTGTGAGGACAAACACGTGTGCAATTTAATTTGCGTTACGTAGGAAACTGTATCTATTGTAATATCTGCAGCAAAGCTGTCATCCCTGCAAGACAGTAATAGCATAAGAGATCTTGGGTGAGGACAAACACGTGTGCAATTTACATTGCGTTCCGTAGCAAACTGTATCTATTGTAATATCTGCAGCAAAGCTGTCATCCCTGCAACACAGTAATAGCATAAGAGACCTTGAGTGAGGACAAACACGTGTGCAATTTACTTTACGTTCCGTAGCAAACTGTATCTATTGTAATATCTGCAGCTAAGCTGTCATCCCTGCAACACAGTAATAGCATAAGATATCTTGGGTGAGGACAAACACGTGTACAATTTACATTCCGTTCCGTAGCAAACTGTATTTATTGTAATATCTGCAGCAAAGCTGACATCCCTGCAAGACAGTAATAGCATAAGATATCTTGTGTGAGGACAAACACGTGTGCAATTTAATTTGCGTTACGTAGGAAACTGTATCTATTGTAATATCTGCAGCAAAGCTGTCATCCCTGCAAGACAGTAATAGCATAAGAGATCTTGGGTGAGGACAAACACGTGTGCAATTTACATTGCGTTCCGTAGCAAACTGTATCTATTGTAATATCTGCAGCAAAGCTGTCATCCCTGCAAGACAGTAATAGCATAAGATATCTTGAGTGAGGACAAACACGTGTCCAATTTACATTGCGTTCCGTAGGAAACTGTATCTATTGTAATATCTGCAGCAAAGCTTTCATCCCTGCAACACAGTAATAGCATAAGAGACCTTGAGTGAGGACAAACACGTGTACAATTTACATTGCGTTCCGTAGGAAACTGTATCTATTGTAATATCTGCAGCAAAGCTGTCATCCCTGCAACACAGTAATAGCATAAGAGACCTTGAGTGAGGACAAACACGTGTGCAATTTACATTGCGTTCCGTAGGAAACTGTATCTATTGTAATATCTGCAGCAAAGCTGTCATCCCTGCAACACAGTAATAGCATAAGAGACCTTGAGTGAGGACAAACACGTGTACAATTTACATTGCGTTCCGTAGGAAACTGTATCTATTGGAATATCTGCAGCAAAGCTGTCATCCCTGCAAGACAGTAATAGCATAAGAGACCTTGAGTGAGGACAAACACGTGTACAATTTACATTCCGTTCCGTAGCAAACTGTATCTATTGTAATATCTGCAGCTAAGCTGTCATCCCTGCAACACAGTAATAGCATAAGAGACCTTGAGTGAGTACAAACACGTGTACAATTTACATTCCGTTCCGTAGCAAACTGTATCTATTGTAATATCTGCAGCAAAGCTGTCATCCCTGCAACACAGTAATAGCATAAGACACCTTGAGTGAGGACAAACACGTGTACAATTTACATTCCGTTCCGTAGCAAACTGTATCTATTGTAATATCTGCAGCAAAGCTGTCATCCCTGCAAGACAGTAATAGCATAAGAGACCTTGAGTGAGGACAAACACGTGTACAATTTACATTGCGTTCCGTAGGAAACTGTATCTATTGTAATATATGCAGCAAAGCTGTCATCCCTGCAACACAGTAATAGCATAAGAGACCTTGGGTGAGGACAAACACGTGTACAATTTACATTGCGTTCCGTAGGAAACTGTATCTATTGTAATATCTGCAGCAAAGCTGTCATCCCTGCAAGACAGTAATAGCATAAGAGATCTTGAGTGAGGACAAACACGTGTGCAATTTACAATACGTTCCGTAGCAAACTGTATTTATTGTAATATCTGCAGCAAAGCTGACATCCCTGCAAGACAGTAATGGCATAAGATATCTTGTGTGAGGACAAACACGTGTGCAATTTACATTGCGTTCCGTAGGAAACGGTATCTATTGGAATATCTGCAGCAAAGCTGTCATCCCTGCAAGACAGTAATAGCATAAGAGACCTTGAGTGAGGACAAACACGTGTACAATTTACATTCCGTTCCGTAGCAAACTGTATCTATTGTAATATCTGCAGCTAAGCTGTCATCCCTGCAACACAGTAATAGCATAAGAGACCTTGAGTGAGTACAAACACGTGTACAATTTACATTCCGTTCCGTAGCAAACTGTATCTATTGTAATATCTGCAGCAAAGCTGTCATCCCTGCAACACAGTAATAGCATAAGACACCTTGAGTGAGGACAAACACGTGTACAATTTACATTCCGTTCCGTAGCAAACTGTATCTATTGTAATATCTGCAGCAAAGCTGTCATCCCTGCAAGACAGTAATAGCATAAGAGACCTTGAGTGAGGACAAACACGTGTACAATTTACATTGCGTTCCGTAGGAAACTGTATCTATTGTAATATCTGCAGCAAAGCTGTCATCCCTGCAACACAGTAATAGCATAAGAGACCTTGGGTGAGGACAAACACGTGTACAATTTACATTGCGTTCCGTAGGAAACTGTATCTATTGTAATATCTGCAGCAAAGCTGTCATCCCTGCAAGACAGTAATAGCATAAGAGATCTTGAGTGAGGACAAAGACGTGTGCAATTTACAATACGTTCCGTAGCAAACTGTATTTATTGTAATATCTGCAGCAAAGCTGACATCCCTGCAAGACAGTAATAGCATAAGATATCTTGTGTGAGGACAAACACGTGTGCAATTTACTTTGCGTTACGTAGGAAACTGTATCTATTGTAATATCTGCAGCAAAGCTGACATCCCTGCAAGACAGTAATAGCATAAGATATCTTGAGTGAGGACAAACACGTGTGCAATTTACATTGCGTTACGTAGGAAACTGTATCTATTGTAATATCTGCAGCAAAGCTGACATCCCTGCAAGACAGTAATAGCATAAGAGACCTTGAGTGAGGACAAACACGTGTGCAATTTACTTTGCGTTACGTAGGAAACTGTATCTATTGTAATATCTGCAGCAAAGCTGACATCCCTGCAAGACAGTAATAGCATAAGAGACCTTGAGTGAGGACAAACACGTGTGCAATTTACTTTGCGTTACGTAGGAAACTGTATCTATTGTAATATCTGCAGCAAAGCTGACATCCCTGCAAGACAGTAATAGCATAAGATATCTTGAGTGAGGACAAACACGTGTGCAATTTACTTTGCGTTACGTAGGAAACTGTATCTATTGTAATATCTGCAGCAAAGCTGACATCCCTGCAAGACAGTAATAGCATAAGAGACCTTGAGTGAGGACAAACACGTGTGCAATTTACTTTACGTTCCGTAGCAAACTGTATCCATTAAAATATCTGCAGCAAAGCTGTCATCCCTGCAAGACAGTAATAGCATAAGAGATCTTGAGTGAGGACAAACACGTGTGCAATTTACAATACGTTCCGTAGCAAACTGTATTTATTGTAATATCTGCAGCAAAGCTGACATCCCTGCAAGACAGTAATAGCATAAGATATCTTGGGTGAGGACAAACACGTGTCCAATTTACATTGCGTTCCGTAGGAAACTGTATCTATTGTAATATCTGCAGCAAAGCTGTCATCCCTGCAAGACAGTAATAGCATAAGAGATCTTGGGTGAGGACAAACACGTGTGCAATTTACATTGCGTTCCGTAGCAAACTGTATCTATTGTAATATCTGCAGCAAAGCTGTCATCCCTGCAAGACAGTAATAGCATAAGATATCTTGGGTGAGGACAAACACGTGTCCAATTTACATTGCGTTCCGTAGGAAACTGTATCTATTGTAATATCTGCAGCAAAGCTGTCATCCCTGCAAGACAGTAATAGCATAAGAGATCTTGGGTGAGGACAAACACGTGTGCAATTTACATTGCGTTCCGTAGCAAACTGTATCTATTGTAATATCTGCAGCAAAGCTGTCATCCCTGCAAGACAGTAATAGCATAAGATATCTTGGGTGAGGACAAACACGTGTGCAATTTACTTTACGTTCCGTAGGAAACTGTATCTATTGTAATATCTGCAGCAAAGCTGTCATCCCTGCAAGACAGTAATAGCATAAGAGATCTTGGGTGAGGACAAACACGTGTGCAATTTACATTGCGTTCCGTAGCAAACTGTATCTATTGTAATATCTGCAGCAAAGCTGTCATCCCTGCAAGACAGTAATAGCATAAGATATCTTGGGTGAGGACAAACACGTGTGCAATTTACATTGCGTTCCGTAGCAAACTGTATCTATTGTAATATCTGCAGCAAAGCTGTCATCCCTGCAAGACAGTAATAGCATAAGATATCTTGGGTGAGGACAAACACGTGTGCAATTTACATTGCGTTCCGTAGCAAACTGTATCTATTGTAATATCTGCAGCAAAGCTGTCATCCCTGCAAGACAGTAATAGCATAAGATATCTTGGGTGAGGACAAACACGTGTGCAATTTACATTGCGTTCCGTAGCAAACTGTATCTATTGTAATATCTGCAGCAAAGCTGTCATCCCTGCAAGACAGTAATAGCATAAGAGATCTTGGGTGAGGACAAACACGTGTGCAATTTACATTGCGTTCCGTAGCAAACTGTATCTATTGTAATATCTGCAGCAAAGCTGTCATCCCTGCAAGACAGTAATAGCATAAGATATCTTGGGTGAGGACAAACACGTGTGCAATTTACATTGCGTTCCGTAGCAAACTGTATCTATTGTAATATCTGCAGCAAAGCTGTCATCCCTGCAAGACAGTAATAGCATAAGATATCTTGGGTGAGGACAAACACGTGTGCAATTTACTTTACGTTCCGTAGGAAACTGTATCTATTGTAATATCTGCATCAACGCTGTCATCCCTGCAAGACAGTAATAGCATAAGAGATCTTGGGTGAGGACAATCACGTGTGCAATTTACTTTACGTTCCGTAGGAAACTGTATCTATTGTAATATCTGCATCAACGCTGTCATCCCTGCAAGACAGTAATAGCATAAGAGATCTTGGGTGAGGACAATCACGTGTGCAATTTACATTGCGTTCCGTAGGAAACTGTATCTATTGTAATATCTGCAGCAAAGCTGTCATCCCTGCAAGACAGTAATAGCATAAGAGATCTTGGGTGAGGACAAACACGTGTGCAATTTACATTACGTTCCGTAGCAAACTGTATCTATTGTAATATCTGCAGCAAAACTGTCATCCCTGCAAGACAGTAATAGCATAAGAGATCTTGGGTGAGGACAAACACGTGTGCAATTTACATTCCGTTCCGTAGCAAACTGCATCTATTGTAATATCTGCAGCAAAGCTGTCATCCCTGCAAGACAGTAATAGCATAAGATATCTTGCGTGAGGACAAACACGTGTGCAATTTACATTGCGTTCCGTAGCAAACTGTATCTATTGTAATATCTGCAGCAAAGCTGACATCCCTGCAAGACAGTAATAGCATAAGATATCTTGGGTGAGGACAAACACGTGTACAATTTACATTGCGTTCCGTAGCAAACTGTATCTATTGTAATATCTGCAGCAAAGCTGACATCCCTGCAAGACAGTAATAGCATAAGATATCTTGGGTGAGGACAAACACGTGTACAATTTACATTGCGTTCCGTAGCAAACTGTATCTATTGTAATATCTGCAGCAAAGCTGACATCCCTGCAAGACAGTAATAGCATAAGATATCTTGGGTGAGGACAAACACGTGTACAATTTACATTGCGTTCCGTAGCAAACTGTATCTATTGTAATATCTGCAGCAAAGCTGACATCCCTGCAAGACAGTAATAGCATAAGATATCTTGGGTGAGGACAAACACGTGTACAATTTACATTGCGTTCCGTAGCAAACTGTATCTATTGTAATATCTGCAGCAAAGCTGACATCCCTGCAAGACAGTAATAGCATAAGATATCTTGGGTGAGGACAAACACGTGTACAATTTACATTGCGTTCCGTAGCAAACTGTATCTATTGTAATATCTGCAGCAAAGCTGACATCCCTGCAAGACAGTAATAGCATAAGATATCTTGGGTGAGGACAAACACGTGTACAATTTACATTGCGTTCCGTAGCAAACTGTATCTATTGTAATATCTGCAGCAAAGCTGTCATCCCTGCAAGACAGTAATAGCATAAGAGATCTTGGGTGAGGACAAACACGTGTGCAATTTACATTACGTTCCGTAGCAAACTGTATCTATTGTAATATCTGCAGCAAAACTGTCATCCCTGCAAGACAGTAATAGCATAAGAGATCTTGGGTGAGGACAAACACGTGTGCAATTTACATTCCGTTCCGTAGCAAACTGCATCTATTGTAATATCTGCAGCAAAGCTGTCATCCCTGCAAGACAGTAATAGCATAAGAGATCTTGGGTGAGGACAAACACGTGTGCAATTTACATTACGTTCCGTAGCAAACTGTATCTATTGTAATATCTGCAGCAAAGCTGACATCCCTGCAAGACAGTAATAGCATAAGAGATCTTGGGTGAGGACAAACACGTGTGCAATTTACATTACGTTCCGTAGCAAACTGTATCTATTGTAATATCTGCAGCAAAACTGTCATCCCTGCAAGACAGTAATAGCATAAGAGATCTTGGGTGAGGACAAACACGTGTGCAATTTACATTCCGTTCCGTAGCAAACTGCATCTATTGTAATATCTGCAGCAAAGCTGTCATCCCTGCAAGACAGTAATAGCATAAGATATCTTGCGTGAGGACAAACACGTGTGCAATTTACATTACGTTCCGTAGCAAACTGTATCTATTGTAATATCTGCAGCAAAGCTGTCATCCCTGCAAGACAGTAATAGCGTAAGAGATCTTGGGTGAGGACAAACACGTTTACAATTTACATTGCGTTCCGTAGGAAACTTTATCCATTGAAATATCTGCAGCAAAGCTGTCATCCCTGCAAGACAGTAATAGCATAAGAGATCTTGGGTGAGGACAAACACGTGTACAATTTACATTGCGTTCCGTAGGAAACTTTATCCATTGAAATATCTGCAGCAAAGCTGTCATCACTGCAAGACAGTAATAGCATAAGAGATCTTGAGTGAGGACAAACACGTGTACAATTTACATTGCGTTCCGTAGGAAACTTTATCCATTGAAATATCTGCAGCAAAGCTGTCATCCCTGCAAGACAGTAATAGCATAAGAGATCTTGAGTGAGGACAAACACGTGTACAATTTACATTGCGTTCCGTAGGAAACTTTATCTATTGAAATATCTGCAGCAAAGCTGTCATCCCTGCAAGACAGTAATAGCATAAGAGATCTTGAGTGAGGACAAACACGTGTACAATTTACATTGCGTTCCGTAGGAAACTTTATCCATTGAAATATCTGCAGCAAAGCTGTCATCCCTGCAAGACAGTAATAGCATAAGAGATCTTGAGTGAGGACAAACACGTGTACAATTTACATTGCGTTCCGTAGGAAACTGTATTTATTGTAATATCTGCAGCAAAGCTGTCATCCCTGCAAGACAGTAATAGCATAAGAGATCTTGAGTGAGGACAAACACGTGTACAATTTACATTGCGTTACGTAGGAAACTGTATTTATTGTAATATCTGCAGCAAAGCTGTCATCCCTGCAAGACAGTAATAGCATAAGAGACCTTGAGTGAGGACAAACACGTGTACAATTTACATTACGTTCCGTAGGAAACTTTATCCATTGAAATATCTGCAGCAAAGCTGTCATCCCTGCAAGATAGTAACAGCATAAGAGATCTTGAGTGAGGACAAACACGTGTACAATTTACATTGCGTTCCGTAGTAAACTGTACCCATTGAAATATCTGCAGCAAAGCTGTCATCCCTGCAAGATAGTAACAGCATAAGAGATCTTGAGTGAGGACAAACACGTGTACAATTTACATTGCGTTCCGTAGTAAACTGTACCCATTGAAATATCTGCAGCAAAGCTGTAATCCCTGCAAGATAGTAACAGCATAAGAGATCTTGAGTGAGGACAAACACGTGTACAATTTACATTGCGTTCCGTAGTAAACTGTATCCATTGAAATATCTGCAGCAAAGCTGTAATCCCTGCAAGATAGTAACAGCATAAGAGATCTTGAGTGAGGACAAACACGTGTGCAATTTACATTGCGTTCCGTAGTAAACTGTATCCATTGAAATATCTGCAGCAAAGCTGTCATCCCTGCAAGACAGTAATAGCATAAGATATCTTGGGTGAGGACAAACACGCGTACAATTTACATTGCGTTCCGTAGCAAACTGTATTTATTGTAATATCTGCAGCAAAGCTGCAATCCCTGCAAGACAGTAATAGCATAAGATATCTTGTGTGAGGACAAACACGTGTGCAATTTACTTTGCGTTACGTAGGAAACTGTATCTATTGTAATATCTGCAGCAAAGCTGTCATCCCTGCAAGACAGTAATAGCATAAGAGACCTTGGGTGAGGACAAACACGTGTACAATTTACATTGCGTTACGTAGGAAACTGTATCTATTGTAATATCTGCAGCAAAGCTGTCATCCCTGCAAGACAGTAATAGCATAAGAGACCTTGAGTGAGGACAAACACGTGTACAATTTACATTGCGTTCCGTAGCAAACTGTATTTATTGTAATATCTGCAGCAAAGCTGACATCCCTGCAAGACAGTAATAGCATAGGATATCTTGGGAGAGGACAAACACGTGTACAATTTACATTGCGTTACGTAGGAAACTGTATCTATTGTAATATCTGCAGCAAAGCTGTCTTCCTTGCAAGGCAGTAATAGCGTAAGAGATCTTGGGTGAGGACAAACACATGTACAATTTACATTGCGTTCCGTAGGAAACTGTATGTATTGTAATACCTGCAGCAAAGCTGTCATCCCTGAGGGACAGTAATATCATAAGAGATCTTGGGTGAGGACAAACACGTGTACAATGTACATTACGTTTCGTAGGAAACTGTATCTATTGTAATAGCTGCAGCTAGTCTGTCATCCTTGAGGGACGGTAATAACATGAGAGATCTTGGGTGAGGACAAACACGTGCATAATGGACATTGCGTGGCGTTTAAAACCGTATCTATTGAAATAGCTGCAGGTAGCCTGTCATCCCTGCATTACAGTTATAGGATAAGAGATCTTGGGTGAGGACAAACACATGTACAATTTACATTGCGTTCCGTATGAAACTGTATCTATTGTAATATCTGCAGCAAAGCTGTCATCCCTGCAAGACAGTAATAGCATAAGAGATCTTGTGTGAGGACAAACACGTGTGCAATTTACTTTGCGTTACGTAGGAAACTGTATCTATTGTAATACCTGCAGCTAGCCTGTCATCCCTGCGTTACAGTAATAGCATAAGATATCTTGGGTGAGGACAAACACGTGTACAATGTACATTGCGTTGCGTAGGAAACTGTATCTATTGTAATACCTGCAGCAAAGCTGTCATCCCTGCAAGACAGTAATAGCATAAGAGACCTTGGGTGAGGACAAACACATGTACAATTTACATTGCGTTACGTAGGAAACTGTATCTATTGTAATACCTGCAGCTAGCCTGTCATCCCTGCGTTACAGTAATAGCATAAGATATCTTGGGTGAGGACAAACACGTGTACAATGTACATTGCGTTGCGTAGGAAACTGTATCTATTGTAATACCTGCAGCAAAGCTGTCATCCCTGCAAGACAGTAATAGCATAAGAGACCTTGGGTGAGGACAAACACGTGTACAATGTACATTACGTTCCGCAGGAAACTTTATCTATTGAAATAGCTGCAGCTAGCCTGTCATCCCTGCGTTACAGTAATAGCATAAGATATCTTGGGTGAGGACAAACACGTGTACAATGTACATTGCGTTGCGTTTGAAACCGTATCTATTGAAATAGCTCCAGCTAGTCTGTCATCCTGCGTTACAGTAATAGCATAAGATATCTTGGGTGAGGAAAAACACGTGTACTATGTACATTACGTTCCATAGGAAACTTTATCTATTGAAATAGCTGCAGCTAGCCTGTCATCCCTGCGTTACAGTAATAGCATAAGATATCTTGGGTGAGGACAAACACATGTACAATGTACATTAAGTTCCGTAGGAAATTGTATCTATTGAAATAGCTGCAGCTAGCCTGTCATCCCTGCAAGGCAGTAATAGCATCAGAGATCTTGGGTGAGAACAAACACGTGTACAATGTACATTAAGTTCCGTAGGAAACTGTATCTATTGTAATAGCTGCAGCTAGCCTGTCATCCTTGCGGGATAGTAATAACATGAGATATCTTGGGTTAGGACAAACACGTATACAATGGACATTGCGTTGCGTTTGAAACCGTATCCATTGAAATAGCTGCAGCTAGCCTGTCATCCCTGTGTTACAGTAATAGATTAAGAGATCTTGGGTGAGGACAAACACGTGTACAATGTACATTGTGTTGCGTAAGAAACTGTATCTATTGTAATAGCTGCAGATAGCCTGTCATCCTTGCGGGATAGTAATAACATGAGATATCTTGGGTGAGGACAAACACGTATACAATGGACATTGCGTTGCGTTTGAAACCGTATCTTTTGAAATAGCTGCAGCTAGCCTGTCATCCCTGCGTTACAGTAATAGCATAAGAGATCTTGGGTGAGGACAAACACGTGTACAATGTACATTGTGTTGCGTAGGAAACTGTATCTATTGAAATAGCTGCAGTTAGCCTGTCATCCCTGTGTTACAGTAATAGCGTAAGAGATCTTGGGTGAGGACAAACACGTGTACAATTTGCAATGCGTTCCGTAGGTAACTGTATCTATTGTAATATCTGCAGCAAAGTTGTAATCCCTGCAAGGCAGTAATAGCATAAGAGATCTTGGGTGAGGACAAACACTTGTACAATGTACACTGTGTTGCGTAAGAAACCGTATCTATTGTAATAGCTGCAGCTGGCCTGTCATCCCTGCGGGACAGTATTAACACAAGAGATCTTGGGTGAGGACAAACACGTGTGCAATATATATTGTGTTGCGTAGGAAATGTTCCTTCAATAATTAGATCCAAGTCTGAGGCCCCACAATAACTATAGCTATAAGTAATTCAGTACCTACAGAACTTATTTTCATAATATGAGAACTAAATTATTTACAACACTCGGATATACGCAGATTCTGAAACCAGAATTCAGTATTTAAACTGAGACAGCGTAAAACATGTAATTAAAGTCTACTCCTCGAATTCGGGCGTGTTGCTTGTTTATCGCCTATCCGTGACTCGTCTCTCGCTCATTTATCAACGTTGCATTTTTGGTCCCCTGCCTGATTTTGTCCAGTGGTCTTACACACTCCTTATCTGATACTATGAAACGCTGACTATGCCGACCGATTCCGCCTCTCTGATTCAGGAAACCTGCTTTCACTATACGCGTACTATCGCGAACATTTAACAGTGCACTTGGCCTTGAGACATCGCAATAGGCGAAACGGGAAGAATGTGTTAAGTCAGTATAAATACTTTAATACAAACATGATAAGGACTCATAAGGCTTCCGTTCAAATGCGTTGCCGATCGTAGACTTCTACAATATATAGGCTTAAAGGCAAATAACAATTTGGTAAACTGTATAAGATGGTTTGCATGATAGGTCTGTGTTAGATAAATTTCATGACAAATTAGCTTCGGTATTAAATAACAGACAATCTTGAAATATGTGAAGACATATCGGATGTAGAAGCTGTTGATGTACAGAACATTCTGAAAATGTATCATGTTTTCAAAAGTGGTAGTACACGATAAAGCGCGAATGAGCAAGTCCACGGTTATCTGGAAGCAACAGTAGTTAGCATTCGCAATTTGGAAGCATCATTAAGACACAAAACTTACGAAGAGCCTTATTTTATGAGAAAAGCGCTCTAACTGAGGAGGACGTTTAAACGGACTTCCAAAGGTGTCACGTAGACTCAATATTTCTCAATAGCGTTATAATTTATGAAAATTTAGAGTCTGCTTCTAAGACCTTTTTATTACTTGCAAGGCTTAACTTCTCGTATTAAATACCACCCTGTACATGTACTTAAGTTTAATGTTGTTAGAGAGCTCTTTAAATTTGTTAATTTCATCAAATTCTAAATACTTTTACCGTTTTTATATATTTAATGAATTTTAATATAGGCCCAGTTATTTATTTTTTTATTATTTGCGTTGGAGATATAAACCAGCACCTAGTGTTTTTCAACAATAGGCCTAACTCTCCTCCCAAAAAAAGATGTCTGCCTGAGCAACTTAATCGATTTCGATCCACATATTTTACGAATATCTGGAAATAACTTGTACGAGAAAATAAACCACACTATACGGCTGTTAGGTAACATAAACGACTTGTTCACTCCGAGGGTCTAACATGGCTGACACCATTCTACATTTACTACAACTAAATTCTAATAGCCTACAGTGGCTTGAAGGGTATTACTTTTGCAAATGGTAAACAACACGATATGACATTTAAATATACAATATAATGATTGATGTTGATATTTCTTAATTAAAAATAACATAGGGAATATTGTGTTCATATTAATAACAGAATCATACCAAAACATAGTTTAATATTCATTATGTTTATGTAATATTGTTTAATTGTTAAACATGTAGCATCATAATTTAATTGTTGTTCGTGTGATATTAGTAACTTTTTTATAGCAGTTTTAATCCACTTGTCAAATATTATCGACAACTCCACAATAAATGTTTAAAATTCTCTTAAATATTATAAAACTTATTCGAAAGAACACAGCATACTCCTTGAAACTCAATACACATAATTAGTATAAACAAAAACCAGCAGATGGCATTACTATGGTATATCTTAAAAACAGAACTTTTTTTTTATGTAAATCTAGCTAGAATTAAATTCAATGTATCTGAAAGGAATTTCAGTTTAAATTATGCACTCTCAGGATTGTACAGGACAAGAAGTAACTCCTAGTTGGATTGCTGGATAACGTTATTAAGTCGACAAACTGAAAACAAATTGAATAACCTTATTTAAGTCACGACTAATGAACGTTCTTCATTTTTATTTGTATAACAAAATGCCACTCTTTTTAGATCGCAGTAAGAAAAGTTTTACTTTGTAAAATAAATTGTGTTTTTAGAATATTAATAAACGATGTTATAAGGAACAGAACTGTTTAAACATCAAAGGACGTTGCTAATTAAAATATTATTCCTTACTTACTAACGATCTCCATTAATCTTTTGAAATAATATTCTTTATAAAATGTTGAACATAGAGATGTAAAGTAATTCATTGTCAAGAGAAATATTTATTTCAATAATATGTACTCAAGTTGTCTTAGCTACAGAAAATAAATAGGCGTTCGGGGCACATTGTTGGTATGGGGGGGGGGGATGCTAAAACTAAGTTTGCCGCCCTCTCCCCGTAAAATTTTAGTAATTTTTTTCGTAAACACGTAAAAATTAAATACAATTAGGCTGCTATTGTGGTATTATAATACTATTCGGTGATCAAAGAGGGCCAGGGCTACAGAATTTAATGCGAGTTCTTGCTCAACGAATGGAACAATTTGTTTGTAAAAGATGCTATAAAAGTACGTCTTTATGTGATGTCTTTCAAAAATTCCATAAAACCTTCAACTAATAATCAATACACATCTAATCACATATTGAAAATATAATTTCAAGAAGCTTGAGTAAATTATATCACGATGTAGATCTAAGTCTGAAAGAAGAGTAGTTAGTAAAAAGGAATTTATGCTTTATGTTAGTGTTCTAGGGTTTAACAAAACAGGAAGCCAGTAGACAAGATTCTGTAAGAAATTGACAAAGTACTGAAGCGAAATCTGTATCTTAAAGTCTTGTGACAGTTACTTCATCTTTATACCTGGATCTTTAATGCCTGGATGCGTTCCAACTCTCTCGTTATAAATCCAAATTAAAGAAGTAAAATATAATAAATGAACAACTAAGTTCACAGTCGGGCATTATTTTCAAATGTTTGAAATTGATAATTATTTAAACGTGAGGAGCTGAGGTAGGCGTAAACCAATAGGAAGCGATGTTTTCAAGTGGAGGGGCGCGGCCGACCGTATATGAAGAAACCTCAAAGTTTGGGCGAACAGTACTATTGAAGTTTTAAAAATGGAATTATTCCGAAACGCGTCAACAAAAAAAAAATGTAATGTTAGGAAAGGCAGAGAAATATACTAAAATTTAACCTATACCAAATATGTTTACTCTGTAAGCAGTAAACTAGCACTTTTACTACCATTATAGTGCCGTACAGGATTTAAATAGGCCTAATGCACAACACTAAAGCTGCTCACTTCCACAGGGACAACAGCAACATAACACTTGGAGCTGATGACCCAATAGGTAGACATTTTAAAAGGGGGTATTTAACCTCACTTTACAAAACTCACAAATCTTTATAAATTCAAGACCGTTTTATAAAACAGTACTATTATAGCTCTATATACAATATAGCTATAGTACATTATAGCTACAAAGTATCTGGTCAGCTTAGGTTTGGGGTTTTTAACAAAAAAATAAATATTAAACCAATTTATATTTGAAGTAAAATTGGGCGACAGTGCAACAATGCTTATGGAAAGAAAGTTCACTACACTTGTCAACCAGATAGCTTACGTTTGGAGATAGAATTTATTTTTATAAAACCAAATATATCTTATCAAATACTTTGTATCTATATTGTAATGTATAACATAGGGTTGTATTTTACAAAGGAACCTGCAGTTTATAAATTTTGGTGTCTAGTGATATTATATTTATTTGTTTTTAAAAAGTTTAACTTTTGTGGCGGTAGAACTAAGTTTAATTCTTTTGTGACCTTCTACATCGTCATGTAGGCTATTTTGCAATATCGGTGACGTATATATGTAGTAATTACAGGTGAATCTACTGAAAACATGAATTATAATTAATACTTTTAACACTGAGGATTACGTTCAACTCGCTGTACGCAATTCAAAGAATGTTCTGTTCTAGAACGTATTTGCCATCCTCAGGAAGTCATTGTTTAATTAAGGTCGGCAACATATAAGACGAATAATTCTCAGTTTCTGTACAACCGTTTTCGAATATTGGTTAGATTATTCCCCGCTTAGCCTTTATTAAACCTGTTTTTAATTACAATGGCATAGAAGGAATTATTGAGGAAGCAGGCCTACCTACTGTTTAGCATTACTCGTACGTAGTAACGTATTTGTAGACAAGTAAAAGTTTCATTTAGATGGTAGTACTAGAATACTTTGCACAAGGGAATTAACCCAAGAGGATTTAGTGTAGTAATCTGAGAAAATAGGATCTTAATTCATGATCGATATGTATCAAATGCATCTCTGATCGATTCCAGTGTTCCGTTTGTACTTCAGACTCCGAATTGACCATATGCACGCTGCACGACTGAGAATGCATGCGTAGGCCTATCAATTTGTAGATAAGAAGAATGAGTCAGGCTGTATTTGTAGCGACTGACATCGCTAAGCCTACCTAACCAGTTTCCTGGTTTATCATAGTTCCACTCCGATCTTATTAGTCATCTAAACAAAGGTATTGTTTAACCTCTAGCGCTGGTAATTCCCGTCCCGTCATCAACAAATACACAGACTCCCAATAATAAACAACTTTCGTTCATGAATGCGCACAAAATCGTGTATTTGCAAGCTCTAGACGCTTTATATATGCGCAACATCCCATAGAACAGCTGATTCTCGATTTGCTGTCTCATCTTATAAAACAGCTATTCAAACACATTGATTCTCGAAATGTGCATTAACGGTTTTTGTTTACATTTTTACGCAGAAAGTAAAATATGTTCATACAATTAAATTGCTGAAAACAAAGTTGTAAAATAATTCTTCAATAACATCCTAAATGAGTAGGTTCTTGAAGAAGTACGTTGCAAATTGTCTAAATTAATGTTTTTAAATCTTTAAAAAAATTCGATTTTATGGTTTCTACAAGTTGGTTCTAACAAAACTCCCAACTAAGCAGTACAAATCTTCGCAATAAACTTTGCAGTCTTCGCTTACTTTAGGGCAATATTAATACACTGAAAAAAAATTCCTTTTTGTAATTGGTTTCAAAATGTCATTTTTTATAATTAATTCAATTTTCACTTGAGCTAGGCCAACCAGTTTTTCACTTAAACACTTGTACGTATGTCAGTATGTTACACCTGTCTATAGTACCACTTACTTTTTTTTATTATTTAGGACAGCCTTTTCTGGAGATGTGTCCCATTGTGAACTAAACCGTAACATGGGACAATCTGACTTGACAATGGGGACGGCCGTCCGAAATAATAAAAAAAAATTTAAGTGCTACTATAGGCAGGTGTAACATACTAACATCTACTAAAAACAAGTATAACATACTAACATATGTTACATACACAAGTGTTTTTATTTTTGCAGTTAAAATTTAAGTAAATTAAAAGATCTGAATCACATTTAAACTTGCCAAAAGCTACTTTGTGACGTACGCACTGCCGCAATTCTCAACCATTAGGAGTTTTATCTTTCCCAATGACGTGCAGCTGATAAAGCTAATTCAAAGCACAATGTCCGTTGAGTAAAACAAGAGAGCGAATATTTGTAGGAAATTATTTGCTTTTACCGTCGTGAATGGGATTTTACAAAGTGAGAGTAAACTTCAAGGAACCTCTACAATAGGCCTAAGGCCTATAACTAAAGGTTTGACGGAGTGTATTCGAAGTCATGACAAATCTTACACGTAGGTAAAAAAAAGTTATCTACATAATAAAATGATTTTTCAGAGTAGAAAGACTTTTATTTAATTGCTATTTACATCGGAAATATAAACTAAAAAAGAAGAATTTGAATAAACCTGAATCCACTGACAGCTTCTCAAGTGAAGACTTGAAATTTAAGTTTTGGGACTTATTTAATATGTTGGGTAGAGTTCGTCGTTAACAATTTAACTTTAAATCACATGCTTATGTTGTTGAAATATTTAATGGTTTTTTACTTCGGTGTAAGTAACCACATTTCTATACTATAGAGATTTTTTAACTTTTTAATATATGTGGAATTGTTTGGTAATGAGTAAAGTCAATGACAAAATTGACAACCATTCGGTTTTCGTAATTCAAATTTGTATTAAATTTGCGCTTTAACCTAAAACATTTGGATAATTTCCGTGGAATTATTTTCTAAAGTTGATCTTTCTCAGCCATTAATATTTCTTTGAATCCTTTCTTTCTTAAGAAATGGGTGTATCTTCGAAATTTCAAGTTTCTAGTTGTAGTAGTTTCTTCTGTGCGTTGATCAGTCAATGATTGAATTTCTGTCTAACTAAGTTGTGAATTCATCTGTGTATTTTTTTAAATAATTTTCTGATTCATTATTTTCGTAGAAGGGAGTATGTAAATTAATGCTCTTCCATGTAGCCTACATATAATACTATATCTCATACGCTCTAAGTACAATGTACTTAAAATTTTCCAATTTCTACCATATAAAATGCAAACTTAGCAAAACCCTTTCTTGGTGCGTATTTACACAATACAACTAAGATTCTATCCAAAGTTCAAGTCTCTAGAATTGTATTTTCGGATCTGCGTTGATCTGTCAGGACATTGCTTTCTATATATTATACAAATTTTAGCTGTCATCTTTGTTAACAAATATGTATCCTTTTTAAATATGTATGCTTGAAAGAGCATTAACAAAATTTACGGTGAAGGAAAAATACTTCGCACGACAGACTGGAAGAATTATTTGAGAAACGTATGCTTGATCTTTTACTATGATGTTTAATAAAATGTGGTCATTCTCTCAAAAAACAATTTACAATACAAAATACAACACGACACTAACAACAAAGATAAACTATAAGCACCAGGCTCAGTGGCATAGCCAGGACGACGTTTAGACGGGGCACGACCCGAGGCGGGATCAAGGGATGGAACCCTCCCGGGGAAATTTTGGACATTTTTATCTCTAGAAATCCTATTTTATGCTATTTTGGCACTTAAAATTACACAATTGTTGGGTCGTAGGGAAGCTGTTTCACTAAAAACCTAGCGCTGTTTTATAGGTAAATATATTTCTCCAAAAAATACTTAATTTGGAGGGGTCACGTGTCCCTCTCTGGCTACGCTCCTGACCAGGCGTATACAAATTTACACGTTCGCTGCGAAAAGCCTCTAGCGTAAAGTTCATGAGGTGCTGAATTTTTTAAAATTTATTCTGATGGTTTTGCTTCAAAAACAACAGAATATGACAATAAAAATTATATTTTGAGCCTTGAAAATGGAAAAATACGGAGACGGCAGCAATTTGTGAGCGTCCCATGATTATCAGTATTTTATTTTTTATGTTATGCATGTAATTCGCATTTGTAACTGTAATAAATAGGCCTAATAATCACTGAAACAATATATGAATATTATTTCGTGAGATAAAATTACAAATTAGCTTTTAAAATATTTTATAAAAATTTTTGCAATCCCCTATGAATTAGTAGGTCTATGAATGTTTTCGGTCCAGGCACTGACAACGCTTTCCAGTTATTTATATTAAAGCAAATTTCTAAGAATTCTACTGTGATTTTTACCCAATTTAAAGCTAGGTCTAAAATATAGTCACTAAATCCAAATTGAATCAATTTATTAGGCTTTTCACATTATTCAGACCAAATTTACTATATATCAAAATAAACAGAATAACATTTTGTTTCATAAAACCTATATTTTATACTCCATAACCTGCTAAGAAAAATTACACATTTTCTAAGTGAAGAGAAACAAAATTTGAGACATTAGGTAGAGTTCTCTTTTGTATTTTATTACACTTTGGCATAAATCACAGTCCAAACGATAATAAATAGGCAAACAAATGAAAACATTGCTAAAATAAAATTATTGCTGCATAAGTTTCGTACAAAAGATGGAAATTTTTTATTTATGCATATGCAACCAACTATGCATTAGTTTGCAAGTATATGTTATTTGAAATTCCTTTACAACTGATTGGAAATCCAGATCCAGTTGTTTAAAAAACTTTGTTAGATGCCAAATTTCAATATATTACTGAAAACAGAAATATACAAAATTAAATATAAAATAGTATCTTCTGCTTGGATGTGTTGGGTTAAGCGGTAACAGTTTTAAAGCAGGTTTTCGATACTATCAAAGAGTATGTGTGATTTGTATTGGGTTTGTTTGTGTAATATGTTTGTACTTTGTGTGTCTATAAATTTCATATTGTTCTAGTGTGTTAAGATGTGGTCCTTTTTTGTTGATGTGTAAGATTTCTAGGCTATGTTAAATGTCTGTATATGTGTGTCCTGTTTCTTTTATGTGAATGTAAAATGCTGAGTTAGTGTTCTGTTTGTGTATCTCGACTCTTTGTTTAAAGCTGTGACCTGTTTGCCCAATGTAGAATTTGTTGCATTTGTCGCAGTTTAGTTTGTATATGCCTGGTGCTTGTAGTTTATCCTTGTTGTTGGTGTTGTATTGTAAATTGTTATTAGTTTTGTATGCTATTTTGTATCTTGTTTTTTGAAATTTGTGAGCTATTTTATTTGATGTTTTGTTTATGTATGGTATTGTTATGTATTTGTTTTACCTATCTGTAGTGTTAATTTTAGTGTTTTTTTTTGTATGTTGTGCCATAGTTTGTCTATTATTGTGGTGTTGTATCAATTTGTGTATGCTAAATATTTAATGATGTCTCGTTCTTTGTTTATGTTTTCTGTGGTTAGAACTTCTTTAAGTCTATGTAGCAATGGATTTGAAGGCAGCGTGTTTGTGTTGGATAGGGAGGTTGGAGGTGTTGTGGACAAGTGTGTCTGTCGTGGGTTTCCTGTAAATGTTGAAGCTGTTTTTTTGTGTGTGGCTTTTTGTTTTTATTAAGTCAAGGAAGTTTAGGGATTGGTTGATTTCAATCTACGGTGGAGTTTTGGGTGCATTTTATTAGTGTATGTAAGGAGTTTTTCGCATTGTCGGGTGTCGCCCTTGTATAGTTTTATATCATCGACATATCTGTGCCAGTAAATGACACAATTATTTTTATGAATAAATTTTAAAACAATTGTGAAATTATTGTAATGGTAAAAATGTCAAACTAATCTTCTATTTTGTGAACCAAAACGTTTACAACATTCATGATTTAAATTTGACTGCAGTAGATTCCTGTTTAAATGCAAATATAGTGAATAGTGACAATCGCTGATATGATACAAAAATACTATAATGAAGCACAATGAATGTTTTTCAAAAATTCCAACTTAATAAGCTTATACTGCACATAAAACGTGAACAAGCAATAAATTAAAAATTATTTGTATTTTATGCAGATGCTAAAGAACAAAAAAACATTTACAGATGTGATGGAATACAGGCATGCTGATTCATACACTATATTTAACAGTAAAAATAATAAACTGTACAAAAAGAAAACAAAACCCATGAAGTTTGAAAAAAACAGTTTGTTTCTGTTTCTCCCAGAAAAAAAATACTTACCTGATTCTCAATTGCATTTTTTTTTAGCATCGGTTTCTTAGCCAACTGTGCATCGCAAATTTCATCATCTTAATACTAAAACAATCTACTAAAATTATGCAAAGCTGCTACTTATATCACCTGTACCTATGTTTGTCTTCTTCACTTTCACCCTATTTTTCCTTTTGCTTTATTTACAATATTTCATTTGTCAATCATTGAAATCGTAGCTGATTAGCATCAGAATTTAACTTCTACCAATTTTGTTAATCAACATTTTAACCCCCTCCCCAAAACTTTCAATCAACAGGAAAATCTCCATTCTCTTCTTGTGATTTAGTTGTCATTTGTTGCAATATTCAGTAGTAAGTTTTGTCCACAATGTCTCAAGGGTTAAGGGCTTGACTGAACGTTTAAGGCGTTATTTACTCTTTGACAAAATCACTATGCCATATTACTGAAATATAAAACACATTTGGTCAGCTCTTTTCTCATCTGTTTAGTGAATCTAAATATATAGAACTAAATATATATTGGGTTTCATTGAACTTAAGTTGTAATGTACTGTACTGTACATAATTTTAAACCTCGTGATAATTTGCAATACGAAATCAAAAGTTTACTGTATTTTCAAATTATTTAGTAAATTTCTGAAGGCTTTAGAATCTAAAATATCTTAGAATGACCAGAGCATAAAAAAATTATTTTTCAAAAGGTGTAAGTGAATAAAAATTTATTTATCTGCATGAAAAAATTAACCTTCATATTTTACACTATCCTTTTAAATTTATTTTTTTCTCAAGCTAACCTATTTCTCTTAAAAACAACATACACGTTTTTTCTTGTTGAAACTTCTTTCAAGCAGAAAGTTTACAGCAAATACAGGCCAACCTAAGCTTATTTAATTTAGAAAGGTAGAAAGGAACAAGTTAATATTGCAATACATCCTTTTTAAAATCCCTATAAAAATTGGTCTAATACAAAACACCGGTATTGTGTATTCTTCAATTAGATAAATTTACCTTATTAAACTAAAAAAAAAACAAAATTCACGTCAATCTCTTAAGTTTTCTTACATTTTTAAAAAAACCATTTTTTCAAGTCTTACTTGGCAAAACATATTACAAGTTCAAGGTTAAACAAAATAAGATCACCTGTGATTAAACAACTACTGCACTTATATAAAGTCAACTTTTGTAGAGAAATAGGTTTTATCATAATACTAAGAATATTATTATTGTAATCAATATACTTTATTTACACACAATTAGTACATCTACTACATTTATGTAATATAAGAACAAAATTGTATGTCCGTAAGAAAAATAACATATTTGTATATATAACTTTTTATATAAAAATTTTAAACTTTTTATTAACTATTTACTTGTGCAACAAATTTACAATATGAGTGATAGATATAATATTTTATTGATAAAACATACTCTCATTACATAAAAAACAAATATATGTACCATGCTATTACACAGCAGGTTAGTCGTTAACTTAGTGTATTTCTTTCTTAATATATTTTTCAATTTTTTCTAGTTTAAAGAAATAAATTCCTAATATAGCTAAAAACTAAAAATTCTAAAACCTATAACACCTATTTTATTAAAATTATAAATATGTAATCATCGTTTGTTCAGGCATATCATAATTTGATTCAAATTTTAAAATTATGATCTACACTTAGGTCTTTAATCTTCTGGCTATAAATTTGTTTCTATTATAGTACTTTATAAAATCACAACTACGAATAAATAATAATGTATAAATGTTTTATTTTACATACAGAAGCTTTTACCACTAATTTTGTAAAAGGCAGTTTTATGAAAGAAATAAGCTGGATTTTTACTGAAAATAAAATTAAATAAAGTAAATACCTCTACAAATAATATTACCATAGGCAACAAATGCAATGAACCTTAATCAATAAACCTTTAGAGAAAAATAGAAGCTTTGCCTTTAGCTTTAGAATGCCGAATAACTTGTACCAAAAGATGTAAACATAAATTTTTAAATCCAGTGTATATTGGACTTCCAATAGTCCTAAATTAAATTAAACCCAATATTTATTTGTTGATTCCATCTTCGCGTGAGCTACTAGTAATCACTTACACTTTTTAAAGAATGTTTTAACTTGCCTCAGACTTTGAGTTATGGTCTGAGTTGATAAAGGGACACATCTCCCGAAACGGCCGTCCTCAACAAGCAAAGTAAGTGCTACTATAGGCAAGTTAAAACATTCTTTAAAAAGTGTAAGCCAATATTTATGTTTCAACTTCTTGGTAGAAAAAAAAATACTTGACACAGACCAAGTCATTCTGATTTTCATTTTTACAAGTGTTACAATGTATTCTAAACAATAAAACAGTGATTTTAAATGTCAAACTGTAACTACTGGTTAAATATGAAAACATATTCAAATATAACCAACACATTTTAAACCGAATAAACTCAAAGTTTCTTAAAGAACCAAAGGGTTGATGTAATAAACACTCCTGTTACACCTTTATTTTTAAAAAAATAAAAATTGTGTTTTATATCATGGAGCAGCAATTGGTTACCTATCCATTGGTCAATCTTTTATTTAAAATGTCTGTATATTTATATTTAAATCACCATAAATACACTAAAGTAATTATAAATTCTAAAAACTAACCAATATTTAAGAAAATATAGTTTTGCATGTAATGATAAGTGTGTTATATAACCACAATGATATAAACCACTGGTGATACATATGTGTGTATGTGTATATATATATATATATATATATATATATATATATATATATATATATAATAAATGCAATAATAAAGACCCTTTCATAGCACAAACACATCTCAAAATACTTAATGAACAAACACAACACAAATCCCTTCCCCAAAAAGTCTTTAACCTTAGTAAATACGATACATACTGTCTTAGTAACTTTTTATTAAATTCACACGGTGTACACATATTTTCAACTTGTAAGATTTGCTTATCACAGTAGATAAAAAATAAACAACTGTACTTTTTTTTTAATATTGTGACAGCTACAATTTTTTTATATCCCACTTGTTGCAAAGTTTAATGTAATCAATAACAAATAAAACCACTCAACAAAATACAATTCAATCAAAATGTTTTCCTCTTTAAATAAGAAACATAAACATACTCTACATTTTAAACAAGAAACAAAAAATTTTTAGTGTTGGAAATCATAATTATTGATTAAAATTTGTAAAATACCTGTTTAGAAGAATTTATCTATGAGTACAAATATATGATGAACTTGTCTAGTTTTGATAGACTTGGTAACATGATATAACATCTCTGTAAGCTTATTTCTTTAAGCTGTGTAGGAAGACAATTTAAGACAATGATAAATTTTGTAGTTTTTAGGGAAACAATAATGTAGGCTATAGGTTTAGAAAAAAAAATATTGTAGATGTAAATCTTACATTATTGTAAAGAAATTGTACAGATTTTCTTCAATCTTATTTTGGAATAATCTTAACAATTTATAAACTTAAATCAATGTATATTAAATCATATACAACAAAGTAGCCCAAGTAAGCACAGGTTAAAGAGCTCATTTAATGTTTTATTTCCTTTATATAACTAAGCCTATCTCAATTGGATTCTTTGTATTTATATTGCACTATAGGTATATAGTAATTTGGTATAACATAGGGCTGTTACTACTACAAAATTATTTCATTAAAGACTATAAATTAAACATAGATCCAGTATTTTGATTTCTTACACTTAAAATCAAACGCATGACTATTATGTGTTTTAGATCACTAAAACACATAATAGTCATGCGTAATCATATGTAAAGTGAAAATACTGAAGTTGGTTGAATATTTTTGTTAAAGTAGTATTGCTCACCTTTCTAATCTTTTAACTCTCGAGAGGAGTATTGCTTAGCAGTTTTTTACCTTTGTAATGGATATTTACCAAACAAAATCATATTTTTGTATGAAGATATTACACCTTAAACATAAACATGGTTTGTACTTTTTTGCTTTATGAACAAGAGGAAATTGATTTATTACCCAAAGGGGGATTGACTTTTTTTTATGGCAAGGAGGCATATAATGATAGCCATTAAATCAGATCACCAAAATTTATATAGGTTTTATTGAATTAAAAATAGCAATAACATTCTACAATTAACATCAATATTCAATTTATAACATTAACATATGTTAATTTCATAAATGTTGAATTACAATAAGTACAATCATTATAAATTTTCACTAAGTTAATAACTATTATGTTTAAAATGTTAAAATAGTAGGCCAAACTCGTACATAATAAAATATGTAATATTTTTTATATTTTTCAAATTATGAAAAGAACTAATTCCTTATAAAATGTTTGCAGTGTTTACAAAATAATGGCAACTTATTAATATTAGGTCATTATAAAAAATATAAAAATATGAAGTACTCGTACTCATTCAAATTTTACAATTTTTGTGAGAGGTGTATAACTTCTTCAAGATTTTGAAGGAAGTGTATAACCTTTCTAATTATAAAACACCACATACACATTTGTCATCGGTAGAGATTAATTCTATTACTTATTTTAAACAGTTTTGAAAAATATAATGAATTTATTAAACTTAGTAAAATTATGTTATAACCAAGAAATAAAATATTTAATTCTTCATTTTACAAAATGTAACTAGTTAGGATTGATTTGGTTATAATTTTATACCTAATTAGCAGTCTACTTCAGTGGAGTAATACCTTTTGCCGGGTCACATCACGTGATCTTTATTCTAGTCTTACATGTGTACATTTGTTTGGTTAAATGTATGAAATTACAACAAAATCTATCCTAACTGAATATTTTTTAGATATATAAAATTAACCTTCTGTGGCAATAACAAAAATAATTATTAATATAGCTTCAGGACATGTTTTTGAACAATTTTATACTTTTTTCTTAGGTGGTAGGAAATGTACATTTTTACCAAAACTGGATGTTTTAATTGAAGTAGTATGAAGAAGTAATAGTGTTATTTTGTATATAATATTCACCACAAAATGTCAAAAAAACATCAAAATTACTCTGTAAATAACAAATTTTATGAATAAACATACATACCTATACACTGAAATGTTTCTTTATCTTGTTAAAACCCAATGTTATATCAATAAATAAATAACAAATATTTCCTAATACACTTATAAAGAATGTTTAGACATTTTTATTTCAAATATTATAAAACCTTGGTCTGTTCAGATGATTTGTGCGATAAATGAAATTGAAAACCTAATACAGCTACAAAAAGCCAGTTAAATGATTGACATAAAATCAATGTTTCAAACAAAATTGTAAAAATTTAATTCAAAGCCATTATTTTTATAAAAAGTGTTCCTTTTAACAAAGATTTGGAGGTTAATATTTTGTAATTTACTAATAATGTAAAGTTGTTAACAAAGCTGTAACAGACAAAAGGTTAAACTCTTGAATTTTGTAATCCATTAAGTTCGGTGGAAATTTATTAATCACTTTAACATTAGTTTATGACTAATCGAGCTTTAAATTTTGTAAATTTAAGTTTTTACAAATTTACAAAATTTAAAGTTCGGATAGTCATAAACTATTGTTAAAGCGATTAAAAGGTTAAGTGTAAAAAATAATAATTTAAAAAAATAAAACCTCTATAATACAAATAACTGTTTCAATTATTCAACACCTAATGTAAATTGTGATTCCACAGCAATCAACATCAGAGGTAAGTTACTAAACAAACTACTTTGCAAGTAGTTTGTTTTGTAAATTACCTCTGAGGTGATAGCTGTGCAATCGAAATGTACATTAATTTTAAATATATGAAAGTTATTTGTGGTATAGAAGTTTTATTTATTTAAATTAAACATTGCACCACAGTAGATTTATAAAAATAATGTTTCATCAGGGAAAACAACGTTTTAACTATTTTGGATATTGTATTGTGTTTACCAAAGTAATATAGGTAAAACATTTTTTTCCTGATCAATTTGACCTTGCTGAACACAAATCTGAAGTTTTTTTTACTGCAAATACATTTTTAAAAAATAATAATAATAACCTAACCTAACCTGGTTTTCTTAGTTTAATATGTGTTTGCAGTTAAAAATAACTTCAGATTCGTGTTAAGCAAAGTAAAATCTATCAAGAAATAAAAAAATTTGCCGATCGAGGCGTTAGTAAGCACCAAAGTCAGGTTATTTTTGTATGTAAATATGTGTTTACAGTAAAAAAAACTAAGATTCCTGTTCAGCAAGGTCAAATTGATCTGGAAAAAAATTTCGCTGATCTTAATAATTACTGTAATATACAGTGAAAAAGACATAGCATTTATCGTAGACAGCAAACTTTTATTAACTGATTATAATTCTGTATGGGAAAATTATATAGAATAAAAAGTCTCTATGCAAGTTGTACAATTCAAAGATTTCATCTTGAATAAGCAAGAGTTTTACCATAGAATAATAAGTATATTTTATAATGTCTCTTTAAAATTTCACAAAGCTTCAAACATTTTAACAGCTGAAAAAATGGTAAGATGAATTTTATTTAAGATTAAATCCAGTACCTGTTTGAAACTAGGAGGCACACAAACCCCTTCTTTAGCTGTAGCAGTTCAGGATAAACACATATATTGCATTATGCTGCAAGTATGATCGAGGAAATAGCCCAGATTTAATGCAATTAAAGAAGTCTGCATTTTCCCTTCCTTTTTTTCTTCTTCATTTGCAGAGCAGCTCTGGTAGCAGTCTCAAATACTTGTCGAACTCCCTCCTTACTTTTTGCAGAGCATTCTAGGTAAGCAAATGCATTTATCTTTTCGGCCATGGCTCGACCTTCCTCTGGTTTAACAGGTTCCTGTTTCATTTTTGCAAGTTCCCTGATAGTATTTGGGTCATTTCGCAAATCCTTCTTGTTCCCTACCAAAATAATGGGAACATTTGGGCAAAAATGTTTTACTTCTGGTGTCCATTTCTCAGGTATGTTTTCAAGAGAATCTGGAGAGTCAATTGAAAAACTCATAAGTATGACGTCAGTATCAGGGTAAGACAGAGGGCGGAGTCGATCATAATCCTCTTGTCCAGCTGTATCCCATAAAGCTAATTCAACTTGCTTTGAATCTACTTCAATATCAGCAACATAATTTTCAAAAACTGTTGGCACATAAACTTCAGGGAACTGATCTTTACTAAAAACAATTAGTAAGCATGTCTTACCACAAGCTCCATCACCAACGATCACTAATTTTTTCCTAATTGCAGCCATTTTAGTAGTTAATTTATAAACAGAATAAAAGTATATGGGCTTTATTAACAATACGGTTAAGAAAATGGCTACTACAGCATTTTCTTTTTTCTATCGCCAAATCAAAACAATATTAGGTTTATGATAAACTAAATTTGCATAAAATCAGTGAACAAAATCAACTGTATAAACCAGAAACACTAACACAAAATCACTTATCCACATTAGTACTTTTTAACGACGGTTACACGAATATAATCTAACACACCTGAGACAAAGTATGGCTGATTCTGACTCACAAAATTTGCTGGAGTAAATTCACATTCCTTTACCGCAGCGCTGTCTTCGCATGCGTTGGATCGATAGAATGCGCAAGCTTGTTAGATATATAGTAGCGCCTAATTTAATTGTTTTAACGTCGTTGTAACTCAGTAGATAATTTAATTTATTTTTATATTAATTAGTTTAGATTTATATATTAATTTAGAAACTCTTTGTAAAATAATTATTAATCATTACAACCCAGTTTTTTGTCCATCATTTCATCGTTACTATCTACACTATTAGTATTAATACAATATTAGTGCTACTATTATTATAATAAAAACAAGAGTTTTTGTAAAGTTAAGTGTAAACAATTTGGATATAAATAGACCAATAAAAAGACTCACAAATTTTTAATATAATACTTTTAATCGGAAACTTATAATACGGCTAAAACGTGAATTATATTTCAACACAAAAGCATTGTTTTAGATGACTACGTACAAATATAATTCAAAACCCCATTATATTATATTATACTAACAGTACCTTTCAACAAAACTATTGAGGGCCATCTTAGGTGTTGAAATTAATGTAGCAGATAAGTGGTTGAACAAAATTTAAATGTCTGCAGTTGTTATGTTTTTAATAGACTTTTATAAGATGAATTTAGTGCTATTAAAACTTCTGTCTATAATTTATCAGTCTTCTGCCAATTTTCTATAAAAATATTTCTTTAGTTGTTATGTTCTACTTCTTATAAAAGTATAATACAGGTTAATAAAATTTTGATCTTATTAAATATTCATTTTATTGTTAAAGAATTTATCCTTTTAACATTTTTAATACTTGAATTTTTAAGTAATGAATGTAAGTTATTTAGTTACACTTCAACTTCATACATTAATAAATAGCCAAACTTGTATCTAAGGATGCTTAGTGTTAAGATTGTGTTTAAACTCAACTGTTGTGTCTCAATATGTTTTTATAATAATGTTGAATTATAGTTCTACTAGTTGTTAATATATTAAGTTCAAATGTAAAATACCTAATTTCATCAGTAATAATTAGAAAAATAAGGTTATTTTTGTAGTCCTGCTTACATTGCTTGTTTGGAAGAGAAAAATGTGTTTCTCCTGCTGTAGAAGTTTGGTATTTTTCTGTGTGTGTTCATTTGTTATTAATATCTGATTCAAATTGTTTGATTACGCCTGACACCTGTCAACAGTCTACATTGGATAGTGTTGTATAAAATATTGATGTATTTCATTACACCAGAGAAAAGATTTAAGGATTATAAAAATCTTCATTTTGAAGTAAAGTTTTTAATCCAAAATATTCTTTTGCATTAGTATCATCTCAGCCATTCTCATTTTCTATTATTTCAAATTATGTAATTAATATGCTTTCTTAAATCCCTAATTCTTCTAACAACTCATATTTGAAAGTTTCATCATGTTTAAGAGGCAGCCTATATTCTTTTATTATAAATAAACAGCATGCTGCTTCTTGAGTATGATAAATATGCATATAACTCTAATGCTGGGAACATTAACTCAACCTATTTTATGTGTTTCGAACAAAATATTTTTATTAATCACTTTTACATTAGCTTATGACTATCTGAATTATAAATTTTGTAAATTTATAAAAACTTACTGAGACAGAACGTTTTTGATCTCTATGTGGCGATCTTCATCAGTGCCTTCTGCTTTAAGTTGTTAGATTAAGCGGTGATGGTTTTAAAGACAGGGTTAATAACCCGTAACACTTTTTATAATTCCAGAAAGTCTGTTAGCTATAACAGACATTATAATTTCAGAAAGTCTGTTAGCTGGAACAGATTTTATAATTAAAAAAATTCTGTTATCTGTGTTACAACAGACCTCTACAAAAGTAACTAGTCTTTCTATTTGTTTAAAATATGTGATAAAATGCAAAAAAATTATGAATTGGTCCACATAGAACATATATTAGTTACTTTAACCTAATTTTAAAAATACTTAACTAAGTGAATATTTAGTTGCTTACTTGCTGACATGTTTCAAAACATTCGTTCCTTTTGCGAAGCTAACCCTCTACTAGAGTAGGTGATGTCTAAGAAATTCACCATTAAAAAAAAATCAAAACAAACATGAATTCAACATATGCCGCAAGCCAACTATGAGAGACACACTGATACACAATTCATCGAACCACCCAATACAATATAAACACGCAGCATTCAAACATTTACTACACAGACTAAATAAAATATCTATGTCCACAAATAACTACACAGAGGAACTAAACACAATCAAATATTTAGCGCACAAAAATGGATATGACAATTATTTAATAGACAAACTACACAGAAAAATACTCAACAAGAACAGTAACAACAACACAAACAACAAAAACACGAACACAATCAAATTCATCACCCACACATACATAAACAAACTCACAAATAAAATAGCACACCAATCCAAAAAAGCAGGATAGAATGTAGCTGACAGAACAACAAATAAAAACCAAATGGCTATCAGACACAGCATTAATAACAATACCAACACATACAATAACCCAGGAGTATACAAACTAAAATGCAACAACTGAATCAAGTTCTATATTGGTCAAACAGGCAGATCTTTTGTCGAAAGATATAAAGAACACAAAATCGCACTGCACACTACTATTGAATCCACCTTCGCAAATCTCCTCGACACTAAACACTCTTGCAAAAGTATGGAAAATAACATGAGCACCCTCCACACATGCAACAAAGGCCATAAATTAAATACACTAGAACAGTATGAAATATATAGAAATAGCAACATACATAAAAATGACATCTTAAATGAACAAACACGGCACAGATCACACATACTCTTCGATCACATCACTTCTAACTTTAAAAAAAATGGACCGAGGAAGCACAACTGCAGCATTCCTAGCAGCAAAAATACGAGGCTGAAGAAGTCGTAAGACGAAAACATTTCCTCGAAGTGTAAGTTAACAATTTAACAACTTTTAGTTAACAAAAAGTCTGGTCGCAAGTAATAGCAAAAGTGTAATAAAAAAAAGTAATATGTTTGAAATCTGAACCCTTGATTAATTAATAGAAGTTTCTACATTTGATCTTATATGCCAATAGTAATAATTTGAAAAAACCTCAAGATGTACAACACAAAAACTTCAAGTTGTACTGTAGCTGATCAGTTGGTCAACTCCACTATCTGTAAAAGAACTCAGGTCTTCACTTATTCTTTAGAGTTTCAGCCTTCAGTAATTATCTGATATGAATACAGGCAGTAGTATTACACAATCTCCCTTCATTTGCAATACTTTTACAATGGTACATATATCAACACACAAATTAGGAGGTTTTAGTTTTATTTAGAAAGGAAAAGTCTCCTCAATATAGCATATCCGAATCTATTTTATTATTAGATTATTAGTTTATTGTTTAGATTCTGCAAAAATTCTATTATTTTTGCAAGATAAAAACTAATATTTTATTTATGCTTTCTAATATATGTGGTTTTCAAATGGTTTACTTAAAAACCAACCTACTACTCACTTGCAGTTTCAACAAAGTCTTGAAAATGGATCAGCTTGTGTCCGTTGTTTGAATTTAAAACTTACTCTTAAAACCCTCTGATATTTTACACACTCAATGAAGAGGTTCTCTATTCATCGATTTGTTTAATTTATTATTGATGAAAAATCGTGATAAATGTTAAAGGAAATTGATGACCGCTTCCTCTCTAGATTTGGTTTGTCCTTATTAGGTTTCAATTTAACTTCTCTGTGTCTCCATCTTTTAACTCTTTTTAAAGTTTTTTTTGTAAAAGTTTCACTTCTATTCTCCTTTAGATTTTCAATTTTTATATACATATTTAGATTTTATTAAATATTAATGTTTTATTGTATTTTTTTTGTCTATTTGCAAAACTTCTACTAACTTGCAAAGAAGTTATTCTATTAACTTCGTGTGTTTTTTTTAAAATTGCTTCTATTAAAAAGTAAACGGTCTTTCTCTATGGCCATTTTAGGAGAGGTGTTTGATTATCAGTATTACAATAAATCAGGCTTACTAGTTGCAGGCATGGTTGATAATAATGAGTTAACTGAAACACCTGTCCTCAATTAGACAAAAAAATAAGTGGAACTACCTGGAAAATATTTGTACATCAGTATATTTTAAAATGTATAAGTGTAAAGTAGTAGAAAACAATTTGGAAATAGAAATATATAATATTAAAATAATAAATTGTTGTGCTTTTAGTTTTTTTGTTTTGATTAAGAACTTCTGTTTTAGTGCATACAGTCAAGAACAATATGTCTTCGAGTGAGAAGGAGAAGTGACAATCATTTGGGTGAGTTGGAATATATAACAAAAACATTATTATTGTTTAATTCTTTAAGGAAGGTTTGTATTTGTTTTAACCTAAGTATTGAAATAGTAATGCTAACAAAATATCTCTGCTTAAAAGATTTATTACAGAAAATCTAGTATTTTTATGATTTTAAATACAGCAACAAATTTAGTAAGAGATATAATAATTTACACACTGGTGATCATGTTTTGAAACTGTCTATAAACTTAGTTGATCAATGCCTCCGATTTTATCATTTTGTAGCGTTGTTGAACTATGAGTACGGCTAATAGCCCATTGTCCTACTAGTATTGAATCCTCCGTTTGCATTATATGCCTGCATATAAAGTACCTACTCTTTTATCAAAATAATTATGAGTTTTGTCTGTGACTCATAGCATTGAATAATGCACTGATCTAGTATGAAATGAGTCCACTGAAAAACTTCAGTAAGTAGTGTTTTTTTGGAAACTGGTATCAATAAGTATATATTACTAGAAAAGCCTTATAGTATACAACCCAATCTCGTAACATTTAAACTTTAAAGTACTCAGAACCTTGTAACAAACTTCAGATGCTTTGCTTTTTTAAAAGCTTATTTGTTATAAACATTCTAGGGTGGTGTCTTTCTTGTGTGGTATTTTGTAACATTATTACTTAGTTTTGCAGTGTTTGTTTCTATATTAAGCTGCTTTATATACTAATATAGGTAAAAATTATATTTAAATTTCACAATGGCAGCACTTCGTTTTGATGTGTTAATTAGGACACCTGTTTTTGAAGGTCTAACCGTTTGTCAACTGAGACTGCAATTGTCAAATCTTGGCGTTCATGTTCACAAAACGATAAATCTTCAGAAATAGCCATCCTCATCAAAAATAAGTTCTAAAATAGCAAGCTGTCATTTATTTTTTCTATTTAGTTTACTATTTTATACAAACTTGTAAGTCTATAAATTAAAATGAAAGAAACATATAAACAACATTATATTATGGATTTGTAAATAGATTTAATCATGCACCATAATAATCATAAAGACCTGACTGCACATTTCTGGATATTGGGCTACATTACATTTCTTCAATAATCTTAACTTTGATTACTTTTGAGTCTTTGAGATAGTATCCAAGTAAACCCCATCCTAGGTTTTATACATGCCTCTCATCAAGTTCATTGAGGGGTTTGGTTTCAATTTGTCTACAGTAGCAAAACACACTAATCATGTAATTGTTCTTTCAAATGTATAATTTAAATCATATTCCTTAAAACCCTATTAATACCATCAATTGTAACTCAGACAATATGTTTTCTGTTTTGAATCAAACCATAGGGATTGTTAGTGTTATAATATGGTAAATAGATGAGGTAGACAAGACCCACTAAAAATAATAGAGCTTTTAATAGGTAATACAGTAACAGTGATCCGACTCGACAAATTATACAACTACCTAAAAAACAAACTCTATAACCCTAATACAAATACACAACACAACAAACCCATAAAATACTTACAATAATACAATTCTTGAATTTTGTAGTCCATTATGTTTTGTGAATCTTATTAATCACTTAAACAAGAGTTTATGGCTATCCGAACTTTAAAAAGGTTCGGATAGTCATAAACTCTTGTTTAAGTGATTAATAAAATAATACAATACTAACAATACTATACAGATCATCCAAAACCCACAATTTAACCAACTCACTACGAAAATACAATTATCATATAGCCTACTCCACACACAACACACTTAATAAACAATTAAAACCCAATGACATTTACAATGCCGCTGGAGTTTACAAACTAACTTCCAGTACAGCCCCAGTTTTACATAGGCCAGACGGGAGGTCATTTTATACACGCTACCAAGAGCATATAAACACACTAACAAACAAAAACAACCAAGGAAACTTTGCTGAACATCTCATATCAACAAAACATAACTACATAAACATAACATCCAACCTACATATTCTTCATAAACAATACACACATAACTAACGCTACACAACCGAACAATACAAAATATACAAACATTTCAATTTACATCCTACAGACATACTCAATACCCAATTACATTATAACTCAAACACACCTTTCGACGTCATAATTTCTAATACTCACCAAAATACACCCACACCCCCACCATAATATCTCACTCCCACCCTAACCTACGAAAACCTTGAGATCAGTTACAGCCTGAGTTAACAATGGGACACATCTTCTGAAACGACGGTCCTCAACAAATATAAATAAATGCTACTATAGTCAAGTTGTAAATATTTACAAATTGTTTTAGCAAATATATTAGTCACATAGCGGTTTTATATTATATGCCGGTCAAATAGACTAGCTGACCTCATGATGCAACTGGGATGTAATTAGTAGTTCCATGGCAATGATAGTGTTACATCACACATGTCAAAAATTTCTGATCTATAACCCCACTACTACAATAATATTACAATGGTTCTCAAATAAATTGGGACAATAACATTTTACAACAATTTGAATCTTGATGGTGATGGCATAGTGACATGTGAAAATTGGACTTAGAAACTGTTTTTTTATCTATGCTACTTAACTTGACTATAAATCTATTATTATTTCTGTGTTCTATATAGTGCCCAAATTTTTCATTTTTTAAAAATTTATGCTAATATTTCCTCTCTTGATATTTACCATGTTTAGTCTAAATATTTTGTAATTGTATTGTTTTTTTAATGAAAATTTAATATCTTTTCAGTATTTCTACAAAAACAAAATATCAAAATATTCATATTTGTTGATTCTATCTTCACGTGAGCTACTAGTTTTCACTAAACACTTGTAAATATTTTAAAAACTTGCCTATAGTAACAGTTACTTATATTTGTTGAGGACGGCCGTTTCAGGAAATGTGTCCCATTTCCAACTCAGACCGTAACTCACATCAAAATATTAGTTTTTTTTTGTCATAAGAACACTTTGTCACCTAATTTTCTTTCCCACTTTCTATTTAAACTTTTATATTTCTTAACTGAGTCAGCCATTAAAATTTCAGTGTCTTCACCCTTCAGTTTCACAGATCAATCATAGTTTTATCTCTAATTGAACCAGCATTCTGGGCTTCTGTTGAGTAAATTTTGTAGGTTAATATTTTAAGGTTTGTTGTGGAAATCATTTTGATTTCACTGATTAAATCAAAAGTAATTATTTAAAGAACTATGTAAAAACTATTAACTTACTGTGCTGCCCATTTTGAAATTCTGTATATCTAAACAATGAACCAAAATCATGAACTCAAGAAGGATTACTACAAACACATAAAACATCACTCACCTCAACTTCAAGTGAAAAGTCTCAAGTACTAGGTTAGGCTTTGTCAATTAAACAATGCTTTCAATACACATCAGTACAGTACGTTAATAGTTTGCAATTAGTTCTTTAAATAATTACTTATCAATATTTTAATTACATTTCTGTAGTCTTTCTTATAATGATGTACATTTTGAAAATGTAGAATTTTTATTGTCTTAGAAAAGAGTTGAAATTTTGTTTGAAACTCTTTATATTTATATTCAGTACTCCTAGATCCAGAAAACATTTCCTCTCTCCACAGTGGTATTAAATATTAATAAAGTTGCTTGTTGTAATCATCTTGAATTCAACAAACCTATCTAGAACAAATCATATCTAGTTATTGCATAACTGAGTCAAAACTTTTAACTTGCGGACACATTTCGAAACAATCGTTTCATTGATAAAGTTTTTGATTACTGATGACCCTTGACTGTTATTAAAGTTCCTTTTTGTAGAAGAGGACGCATAATGATCAATGTAGATCAATGCATAATGTTTTAAATATTTTACCACATAGTTGGCAGTCATTGACAAACCATTCTAAATTCAACTCAAGAGGATGGGATTGCCGATGAAGTACCGCCTTTTCTATCTGACAATAGTTAAAACAGTCCTCCTCCTCCACTTGATGAACCCTTATACACATCTCCTTATGTTGAAGATGTGCAAAACAATCATCTTCAGAGGCAATTTCCTCTTGAGACAAATAATCATATTGTAGCAATTTTCTCTGAAGATGATTGCTTTGATATGATTGCTTTGAAATGTACATCAAGGTATAAATAAAATTTTTTGTGGTTTAAGAGTTTCTTTATTCATAATCGTTTCATTGATGAAGTCTTACGATTGTTTCGAAGTGTGTCAGAAATTAACTTAAAAGTTTTCACTCAGTTACACAATAATTACTTATGATTTATTCAGTAAATTCAAGATGATTGCATCAAGCAATTTTAACAGCGATCAACAGTAATTAGTAATCAAGGGATTCATGAATGAAACGATTGTTTCGTAACGTGTCAGCAAATAAGTTTAAAGTTGCACTCAGTTATGCAATCATTACTAATATATTAATAACATTTGTTGATTCCATCTTCGCGTGAGCTACTAGTAATCACTAAACACTTTTAAATGTTTTAAACTTGCCTATAGTAGCACTTACTTTGCTTGTTGAGGATGGCCGTTTCGGGAGATGTGTCCTCATATCTAGACGGACACATCTCCCGAAACGGCCGTCCTCAACAAGCATAGTAAGTGCTACTATAGGCAAGTTTAAAACATTTAAAAGTGTTTAGTAATATATTAATAGCCCAATTGGAGCATTTTGTCATAGCAACTACTTCATTATAACTTAAAATTTAACATTTACATTAAAGAAAATAGTTGTATGGTTTACCATTTATTTAAAGATGTTAAAATTTACAAACATTTAAAGCTAAATATTGTTGTCATTTTAATGCTGGCTTTAAATGTATGAATTAATTATTTTCTGTTTAATAAATTCTTCATTTAAATTTCAGAAAACATTTTTAAAAAACCGAAAGAAAACTTTAAGAATACTAATCACTTTTTACATTAGTTTATGACTATCGGAACGTTAAATTTTGTAAATTTGTAAAAACTTATTGAGACAGAACGTTTTTGAACTTGGCGATCTTCATCAGTGTCTTTAAGAATATTTTATAAGCTAAACGGAATAGATTTTTAAGGTTTTAGAAGTTTTTTTATGTGCAATGTTGCTGCGTATCACAGGTGTTGAAGGCATTATCCGAAACAGATTTTCAAAATATGAAAACCTACACTTGATTTTCCAGTTTTCCTGGTATATTTCATTCAGGCTAACCATAATTTGTTTCATTTCACTTTCATTATGGGTAAAATTTTCTTTGTTATAAACATACGTTTATCTTCAATTCAACAGATTCTGATAATAATTTTGGGATTATACCACATTTACATATTCTATTTAGTTTTTTATTTTTTAATGGTCTTAATGCTTTTATCACTTTCTTTGCTCTCCTTGATTTGTATGATTTTCAGACATCCCAACCACCACTTCTATTTTTTTCCTAGTTACTCTGGTTTCAATGTCCATGTTGTTTTTCTGTATTTTTTAATGTTTTTTTCTGTTGTTTGTATTCAATGTTTCTTACAAGTTCTTTCTTTTGTACATATCTAACTTCTAAAACAAATTAAAGATAAGTATATTGTAAAATATTCAATTTGAATATGTTTTTAGAACTCACAAGAAAAATCTTTTGATGTGTAAGAAGTCTAATTTGAAATGTGTATGCATATTCATTTTTAAAATCCCTCCAAGAAACTTGTGCAGTTCTTCCTGCAAGTCTGTCCAAATATTGGGTCATTTTAGTTATATCATTAACAATTTTATGACTTCAGTACCTTCATTAAAAATCCTAATATTTTGATTTTGTCAAGAAGTTATTTCAAGCAATTAATTTTTAAAGTCCAATCGAATAATTAGTCCTAGGTTCTATAAAGCCAAGTTTTTTAAACTACTCAAGTTCAAAATCAGCCTTTTCCTAATGACATTCCTATACTTTTTTCCAAATGTTAATGAAACAAAGATTAGAGCGATGTGTGAAATTTTTTAAAATAAAAGTATCCATTTTTGGGTTGTAGATCTTGAAGTTTTTGAATAATATTTACGTTTAAATTCACTTGGGAAAAAAATTACTACTTACTGATGTTTCTAGTAGTAGTTTCCATAACTTCAGAACTAGAGCAAGAGTCAATCGAATGACATTATGGTAATTATGTTTTAAATATCAATATCTGGTTGCTGTTCATGACAAGGCTGAAGAAGTCGTAAGACGAAAACGTTTTCTCCGAGTGTAAGTTAACAATTTAATAACCTTTAGTCAACAAAAGGTCTGGTCGCAAGTAATATCAAAAGTGCAATAAGATTATGCTTTGGAATAGACATGCTATCTTGATAGTAATGTAATATTTACATACCAAAACAAAACACTTCCAATCTTTCTTTCTCTCTTGATAATTTTAAAAGTAACATTAAAATTTAAAATGTTAAGGGAATAGCTACCAAAATGCCAAAAATTGATAGTAACTTGATATTCATAATAAACTGTGTGTATTCAAAGTTAGTTGTAAATGTTCAAGTTGCTGCATTTGTGTGTTCAACAAAAGGCGATTAACGTTGTGTGTTATATGTTTAATTGTACTTTCATATTTAGCTCATGGGGTCTTTCAAAATTATTCCAAACAACTATAAAACAATATTCAAAACTTTAGCCCATATTAAGCTAATCACTCTTTTCGGCTTATAAACTATTAATTTGAAAATTGTTCTGATTGAAAATTGGAAACAATTAGTGGAGAAGCTACCAACTTATCTTGTGATCCTTTTAAACTACAGATTTGTTAGTTTTATTTTCCTTTTAATAAGACTTGTTCCTTTAGATCCCCACTTCTTGAAATAAAAGTCTCCCTGCCCCCTCCACTTTACACTATAAGTAAATGGTATGGGCATATGAAAAAGAAACAAACATTATATATATTTATACATAGGCATATATATATATTGAAAACAATTTATTTATTTATACATACTTTCACAAAAAACATTTAAAGTTTGAATTCTTAAGGTAAATCTTAACTGATAAGAACACAATCTGTTAATGAGATGGATGAGCTTGAATTTGTTTCAATAACATGCCTATTTGGGGTTGTATTTTAGTAAAGACACAACACAAGATATAGGCAACATCAAGTTTGTTCTATATATTTTCTTTTTATTGCAACAAGTGCTGAATTTTTTTTTTTGTTGCAGAAATAGGTGCTTGAAAAGGGCAAGTATAATAGAAGAGCTGTCTGTGACACACTTTAAAGTGTTTTATCTAAAATGAAAGGATTGCGTTGCCACACTGAATGGCAAACCTTCCTTTATCAACACTTTTATACTATTAATCTTTTCAACCTGTCATGTTGATTTCATTTCAACTTTAAAAAATTTTAAGCTCATATTTCTTTACCCATATTTATGCATATTTCTTTTTTATGCATATTTCTTTACTCATATTTCTTTTATTAATGCATACATTTCATTTAAATTTTCTAAACATCATAGTCAATAACATTACCTGTGTAAAAAAGTTTAAGGTGTAAATTTAGTTTTAAATTTTAATAAATTGTGTACTTGAATTTTAACTAAATGAGAATTTATCTTACTATTTTCCAACTGGTCTCACGCCCCCCTTGATTTGCCTTCATGCCCCCCAGTTTGGGAACCCATGCTTTAGGCCTTCTATAAACCTATTGTTTTGCTTTACCCAACATTTTTTCTGGTCACTATTAATTAATAATAACAGACTGATTTTTGTAGTGTAAACTTCATTAGCACCTAATCAACATATTTTGAGATGCAAAATAAAGTTTTTGGGCAAAATTTAACTCTAAATAAGCATTTATGTTCACTTTCATGACATAACAGCGGGTGTCATTACCTCTTTTCCTACGTTACTTTGAAATTTTGAATTATCAATACAAATATTAATTTATCTAAAAACACTTGAACATACAGAGTTATAGTCTTGAGTTAACAGTGGAACCCATCTCCCGAAATGACCGCCCTCAATAATCAAAAAAGTAAATTACACTAGACAAGTGTAACAAACTAACATATGTTCTATTGATTTTAGTTAAAATAGTTGCTAAAGTAAAGATATAATTTGAATAATAAATAATACTTTAATAAATTGTATTACAATAAATATATTGTAATATAAATAATTATTATAAGTAAATAATATATTGATAATGAAAGATATATTTTTATTTCTATTTCAAGTAAATAAATCTTAGTCATATCACTTTTTCCTGAAACTTTTTTTAGACCTATTTGAACTTAATTTGTTGCATTATATTTTTAAATAGAGATAATATTGTAATAGAGTTTTGAACATTTTATAAACCAGAACTTTATAACAATTTTTATATTCAAGTTTTCACTTCAATTGGCCAGTTCTATGACTGTCACATTGTTCTCTAAGCTTTACGACTTTAAACTTTACTTTACAAATTTGATAAGTCAGCCTCTAATACTTCGTTAGTTTTCTTGAAGTTTTGTTGATCTTTTTTATAAAATCCCAGTATCTTCACACCTTCTAAAGACCTTCATTTGTCATTTTATCTGTTTGTTTAAGAAGTACTTAATTTCAGATCGTCCAAATAGCAGACAGACACCTCTGTTCACTCCGAATTAGAGGTACCCTCAGATCAGTTAGCCTAGACATCGGTTACTATAATTTCCCCTATTCCCAATTCCAGGGGATCACTATCTCTTTTCTAATTCCACCTACCATCCCTTGCCTCTTATTGAAATAATCCCCTCAAGTCATTTACCAGGAGATTTTATGATTAATGAGTCAGTCTCACCTAAATCCTTTTCTGTCCTTTGTAGGTGATAGTAGTCTCTGCCTAATCGGCTTATAACTACAAAAAAACCCTCCTGAATTATTCCAAAAGTACTTTGTTTTGTCCTCAACTCAGCGACATGCTATACTAAAGCTACAAAATTTACAATAAATATTTTGGTTTAATGTTTCAGTTTACTATACAGTAATTGTCTTTATATTATACAGTATGCCCGGATATTTGCATTTATTCAACTGCATTAAACCTAACATAATTCTTTTATCCTACTCTAATGATCTCAAGTTGCCTCAATCAACCTTAGTTCTTATACAAATTCATTTTTTACATAATCTCTAATTAAGATATTTTTTAATAAATTCACTGTTTGTTAATATTTCAAAAAACTTTTAAACTTCTATATATTTTTAATGATTTTCAAAATTAAAGCTCGTGTAAACATATTTGTAACTACATAAATGGTATTTTTAAAGTTTTTACGAAACCTCTTATTGTGTTACACGCTTTTGTGGGTGTGCTTTTCTTGTCTCAATAAACCAACTCTCTATTCCAATCTAAATGTTTATTTCTAATATTAAAGATGAATTATTATATATTAATAAATTACAAAAGAAAATCGAATATTCTAATTTTTCAGTTATTTTGAAGTTGGCCTACTATTGTTTATGAATATCATACAACGCAAATCAACAATGCCAACTTCGCCAGGAAAAAATATTTTTTCCAAGGATAAGAGACAATATTGGGATCTATTTCAGAGGAGCAGGTGGTACTAATTACAGAGTTGATTCTAAAATTGTAACAGAAACAAGTGTTATAAAAAAATTGTTTATGTCAATTCCTATTGAGGTAAAAAAAAAATAATTCTATTTACTTTTTATTTTATAATTACTTACATCTCATATGTATATATATATATATATATATATATATATATATATATATATATATATATATATATATATATATATATATATATATATACATACACCACAAGGCATGGAACATTTCTCTTATAATTTCATATAGATCAATAAGAAATATATTTCTAGTAATAGGAAAGTTGGTTCATTGCCAATGTGATGGATTTCAAACATATATATTCATTATTAATCACTTAAACAATAGTTTATGACTATCCGAACTTTGAATTTAGTAAATTTGTTAAAACTTACTGTGACAGAAGATCGGGACATAGCGATCGAAAACGTTCTGTCTCAGTAAGTTTTAACAAATTTACTAAATTCCAAGTTCGGATAGTCATAAACTATTGTTTAAGTGATTAATAAGACTCACTGAACGTAATGGACTATAAAATTCAAGAATATATATTCAGTTCGAATCCAACATACACACCAGGTTTTTAAATTTTAAGTAAAGAATAGATATTTTAAAAACTGTAATAACATCAATTGTCATCCACTATAGGATAAAAAAATGTATTAGAACTTGAGGGGATGAATAAAATGTATTTTATTAAGGACTGAAAATTTGTACAAGATATATATAAGGAGAGTATGAGCTAATAGAAGGAATTGAAAAAAAACAATATTGTTGGTTCATAACTCTACAGATTCGGAACAACACTGTGTAACCTCAGGGGTGTAGTCAGGACGATTGTTTGGGGGGGGGGGGGCACGACCCAGGGGGTCAGGTGGATGGAATCTCCATGGATAAATTTTTAACATCTTTATCTCTAGAAATCATATTATATGGTATTTTGGCACTTAAAATTACACAATTGTTGGGTTGTAGAGAAGCTGTTTTGCTAAAATAAGAAACAAACGCTGTTTTATATATTAATATGTTTTGCTGAAATTAATTGGTTGGGGGGCACTTGCACCCCCCCCCCCCCCCCGTGGCCCCCTCTGGCTAAGCCACTGTGTAGCCTACTACTATTACTTCAAAATAAACTGATTATGATATGGGTAGGGAAAAGGTGGGCAAAGTGACCATGGAGGACAACGTAGTCATCGGGTATTTTTCTGCTATACAGTGCTAGACACTACCGGAAAGGATGTCAACTACTTCATATGACAGTGGAGATTAGTCTGGAAACATATTGTGCAGATCGAGTTTATTTGGAAAAAGTTATTAGGTTTTTTGTGTTTTAGTCCCTGCTGATCTTAGGCAAGTGTTTTAAAATACTTGATACAGTTATTATTATATAATCTTTTCCTAACTTATGAAGTCACATACCAAAACAGAATATCTTGACTTACAAATTAATATGTTTGAATTAGACTTGAGTTTACTAGTTTGGTATCTACAATCCAATTTATGTAATGGCGTCATAGCCACTTGTAGCCCTTTGTAACCACGACAGACAAGTAACCCAGTACCTGGTGCCTTGTCTTCTTAGTGAAGCCTTCTTAAATGTAGCAGTTCCTACTATTCCCGTTAAATGTTTTCGAATGTGTGAGATCATTCTAATTAATACGAATGTCTTCAGTAATCTAGATTTTACAGTAGCATTGACAATAAAAAATCCTGTCTCATTGGGCACTAGTGAAGGCACATCTCCTACTGCTATTTTCTTCAATAGCTTACAGCTCAGCTCATCATTTTTCTCTGAGTCATCAAAAAAGCCGCAGATCAGCAATTCCAAAGGTTACACAGTCCAATGCTGTGACATCAGTATGTTTTTGTGCTCCATCTACAACCAAATCTTCGCTCCTTGGGTCAGGAGATCCAAAGACTTCATTTGTTTTGCTACCTAAATATTCAAACAACCCAGAAGCCAGTTCGTTTACAGGAAGTCCTAGAGACATAATACCAGTTCCAAAAGCTTGTATCAGCAAACGTCCAAATAAACGAAAAAATGGGACGACAGTAGTTTTAACATCAAATCCTTACAAGACAGACTTAATAGCTGTGAAAATAGAAAAGGAAAGGGCTAAGCAATTGAGAACTAATTTAAAGAACCCAACAAAATGGTAAAGAGGGATAAAGATATAAGAAAAGGAAAAAAATCGAGCGATGTAACTAGGATAATGTTCAAAAATTCCAGTGATAATGATGACAGTACAGTGATTTCAATTGTAATTTTTATGGTGATTGTTTCTCTAAGTCAAAAGACAATGAAGGCTGAATAAGTTGTTCAAGCTGTTTACAGTGGGCACATGAAGATGCGCCTGTGTGAAATACAGGATAGTGACTTTGTGATATTTGTAACAAATTAGGCCTACAAACTAACAAAAAATATCATAAGTAGCTTTAGTAGCCTATATGCGCTTATAGATTGAAAACGAATGTTCAACTACTGATTTTGCTCAAGCAATGTATAAAAAAACAGTGAAAATTAAATATTGTTGTTTAATATAACATTTTAAGGTTATTTTTTCTTAGGTGGCCACTTTGCCCACCCTAGCAGGGCAAAGTTGCCATTTTGTAGGTGCAAGAAATATCAGTTATACATCTCAAACGTGATAAGATATGGCAATTATATTTTTGTTGTGTGAATGGAACATATTGCCACAGATAAACCTGAATTTAAATAATTTTTGTATTGTACAGTAACAGTTCTTCCTTAGAGTGGCTACTTTGCCCACCCTTCCCCTACATATTTTTCCAAAAATGAATATTTAGAATGCCGAACTGTTTGATGATAAAGGGATAGTGTCGAAAATGTTGCTCACGTACTCAAAACTTAATGGTTTATTGTATGCTCGACAATCCACAGCAGGACTAACCGCATGAAATCTAATCTCAAATAGATTAGGCTAGAAGAAATAATCGATACCGATAAACCTAAAACAAGCCATTGTATTAATATATGAAACAAACATAGACATTCAAAACAAGGCGTTAATAACAACTGTTGCAATAATAATGTAACTAGATCTAAAGGAAATTGCCACGTAATCTTAGGCTATTGACTGCGCTGTTGCTAACACAGATAAATGTAAACAAAAATTATAGCCTAGCACATGATTCACCATAGAAGATATTACACTTGAAATGCAGGTTTATTTGCAGTACTTCACATGATTCACGTATGTGAACTCTTAGCTTTTGTTATAAGGTGCGTTCCTTGTACCTGATTTGTGTATAAATTACTTAAGATTATTTTGTTAAATACAACATTTTTTTGTTATAACTCTTTTGTATTAATTAGTCTATAGATCGTTTATAGAGACATTGTTTTTTGCAAAGAGCCAACGAACGTTTTTATCGCCAAAAGGAAATATTGAGTTTAAAATAAAATAATTTTGAAAAAATTTCAAGGCTTCAGGGATATTTACTGTTTTTTGTAACAAATTTTGGTTTGAGATTGAACAAATTCAGTAGACTATGGAGATATAATTTCCATAACTTCTTTTCTAGGCTGAAATTATACTACACAAAAAAAATAATTTTTACAAACCTATATCTCAATAACATTTTGCTGAATTATTGCATGGAACAACTAAATATTAAGAATTACCTTCCTTGATGCATGAAAAGGTAGTAACGTAAATGTTGGTAAAGTATTATATATAATCAATGTTTCTTTGAAATTTAAACAAGAAACTTTAATTAATGACATATGTAATTACAGCAATAACTCAAATTCAAAATGGAAATAACTAATACGTATGTCGATTTATATTCTATGTTATTTTTATTTTCATTTTGTTTGTATGAGAAATCGGTACTCTCTGTTCATGTAGAATAATTTTGAATACAAATTTTCTTTTTGCATTTTAAATATTTAGGTTATGTTTAAAAACACGAAATCGTCTTTGAGAACAGCTGATCTAGGAATTTGAGATTCTTACAAATTGGATTTTAAATATGCCTACCAGAATGGGTTTACAATATATTTATGACCTAAATGTTCTTTCAAAAACTCCTTAAAAAACAAATCCTTATAACCTGACAACGATTTGGGCAATTTAAGCAATAAATAATCCGTTTTAACAAGAATCTGTTTAATTAATCAAATTTTTTCAGTTCAGTAATTTACTAGTTTTAGAAAAAGAATGACTGCAGAAACATTTTTTATGGTCTGTATATATTCTATATCTTTGTTGTTACCTCCAAGTGAAATTGAATGCTTGATTCAATTAATGTTACGGTAAAAATACATGAAAAAATTGGTGGAGAGGGAAGTACAAAACTCTAAACTTGCTTCGTACAACTTCGGCTGGAATCGACAATGATCGTCAGGTCGTCGTGGCTTGTCAGGTGGGCAATAATAGGCGATTCATATAAGACAATAAGCAGTGTGAATGTGGAACTTTTGTGTTGTGTTTTAAAACAAAAGTGTTTTTAATATATGTATATACCCTTTTAAAAATATAACGTTAAATATACAGTTTGACTAAATTACTTGTATAGTTTTGTGACAAACTTAGTGGATTAACATTACCAGGTAAGTAACTTTACAACTTTAGCAAACAACATCTGGCTTGAAACATTTTAGGTTACTTTGATTTGACATGAAATATCTTTGCGCAGTTGTCCACTTGTTTTTATTTGAACAAGTTTGAAATTGTTAATTACATTTTTGGACATCGACACGATGATGTATTAAGCCTAAGATTTATAATTTGTTTTTTTATGGTAAACTTCAATTAAACTAATTTAAGTACTGTATAGCCTACGATCTACTTACTTATTAAAGATAAGATATTGAAGTTAAAGATTCAAGGTTAGGTTATTTCTTACTTACCGAAGGATATTTACAATTTTAATATTCATGAACATTATTTTTTCATTATGAATTAAGTTATAATATCATGAAACTGTGATAATTATTACAACAATCATATCACTTTGTTGAAACCACATGGTAAAGTATTTCGATTTGTAAATACTTTATACAAACTTTGGCGTGCTGGATACATCACTGACAGTTTTTAAAAAAGTATACGATTTAGCCTGTATACAAAACATTTTTTGTGTTAAATGTTTTTGCCTTTAATGTTATACTAAATTAGTTAATTTTTGTACCCGAAGAGAAAAGTGTATTCAGACACAAATTATTTTCATCAAGATAGCGTTTTTTGTTTAAAATAAATACCTTAAATAAGATGAAATCTAATGAAAAATATTAAATTTTTAACTCTCTCAAGATATTTACTTTATGTTTTTCCTAAGTTCCTTATCTTGTGTCATTAAAGTAATTTCGTATTTTTATTATGAATTCCCTGAAAAGGTTAGAGTTTGTTAACAAATCTTTCTTAGTCAAATTAAGAAGTGGTTATCAGAATATCGTACATACGCGCGGTGTGGCGATTTTTAACTCATTACTATACCAAGATAAACTATGGTAAATTTATAACTACTAATATTATTTTGGCTACAATAACTATTATGTTCATAGAGAAAAGTGTTTCCAACACGGTGAATTCTGATCATCTAAACACTATGTTCAGAGTTGACGTAATTTTTTTTATATATACGATTCGTATCTGTAGAGAATCAGTGACGGAAACAGTTTTTTAAATTCTACTGTAGAAATTAATACAAAAACCTGTTATATACTTGAGAGCTGTAATCACAATAAGAAACAAACAATAGAGCCCGCAGGTGGGTGGACAGTTATTCGCGCCAGTGTGTCGGTCACAAGTAACTAGGCCCTTAGCAATCAGTGTATTTCAAGTGAGGTTATGTTTGTTTTCAAACATACAATACAATATTTTCAACAAATTTCTGTGGTTTGCTACACTTAAAATAAGGTTTTTTTGTTGGTTAGTATGCACTTTTAAGTAATAGTATAAGCAAAAACGAAAAGTTGAAGTTTGACCATTTTGTAAAGTATTACCCTATACAAATTTGGCACCCGTGTATACAATTTGTTGTACACAGCTATTCATTTTAAAGATTTTCTATTATGGTTATACATTTTTTCAATTAAATTCCATACAATTAAATTAGTATCAGCTTTTGAATTCACTAGATTCGCTAAACCTCAGAGCAATATTGCTCCATAGACAATCCATACTTGGAAGTACCTTAGAAGATTAAGCGACACTTGCACCTCCACACGTGCAGACACACTCAGACGTGCTTACTTGCCACCTATGGTTGGCTATTGCCTCGGTTACCTTGGTCTACAATATTAAAATTTTTCTAACTGTTACATTTAGGTTATTTTTATTGGCGTTTTTGGATTTTACTGATTATAATTTGTAAATAAAGGAAAACCACAACGTAATTGGGTTGATAATTAATGAATATTTCTTTTAATAAGTCGGAAATCGATATTTAATCACTGTTATCTTTTTCATTATCTTTAGGAGTGACATAATTAAGTTGTGTTTGCACTCTATTTCCGAGGAATAATATGTAGAATGAAAACATATCAGTAAAAATTACCTAAATGTTACAAGAACAACAAAAATTGGTTTTGTAGAACAAAGTCTAATGAAACTTTGGTAATGTTAGTAGTATGCTATCTGTGGCAGATATGCCGCGGAGCCGGTTCGGGGTGAGAGTGTTAATCCTCTTAGTAGCTCTTGAGTTTGGACAGAGTAGTCTACTATATCACAGGTTGGGTTAGTGTTAGTTACATCTCAGGTGATAATACGATCATTTTTGAAAAATATGTGTTCAATTTCGATTTTTCCTTTTCACGTATTTTACTGACACGTGGAATCATTGTATTACGTATTTGAAGTATACCTTATCTTCATAGTGGCCATTCAAATGAACCTATTCATTACAGCCCATTATAAGAAAAAAGAGGAAAAGTTGGTAGAAAATTAGGTATAACAAATGAAGGTGGCTCTGGAGGTAATCATGGCCGCCGCCATCCTAAGGTAGTAACCTTGACATACCTCGGCAGGCTGCCGTATAACTTAAGAGATGATTCCCTTGGTGAAGGTCACAACCAACTCTAGTGAGCCTATCAGCTTGTTGCTGCTAAGACTTAAATGCCCAGGGACCCGTTGTAGAATGTTCTCTTTCCTACTCAAAAGTTGGAATAAGGCTTCTTTGCAATAACACCGTCTCCTTGAGGTAATGCAGAGGTAATAGCTTTCAGTCCTGAACTTGAGTCAGAAAGAAGACCGCCTTCTTTGTGCGGTACAAGTTTAAAGTTCGAAAGCCTTTCAGGCGCATGATAGATTTCTGCCACTTCGTCATGAAAGTTATTTCCATGTAAACAACTAAGAATGACTACATGAAGGTTGTATAGATTTCTCCTCTGCTGGTTTTTCCTACGGGGGATCCATCAGTCTAAACGTTGAAGCATTCAACGGTAGACAAGCTGTTCACAACTATTCTAATACAGTTGTCCTCAAGATACACTATGGTATATCTTGATATCGGGCAGACCCAATGTCAGAATTCTTCCAAGGGATTTGAGGAAGGGAAAAGAGTTGCTACTTGCCCTGATTGATGTGGTTCTGTAGATCCAAGATTTAGTCTTATGCCTGGTTGGCAGTACGGTACGTTTCTCAGAATCTGTTGACCCAGCATGAGCTTTACAAAAATTAGCAAGTACCTTACCTCAATGAGCTTCGAGAGGGTCAGTAACTGAGCAATCTTCCACAGCTGCGAATAGAATTGAAAAACAGCACTACATACAATCCGTAAGGCAATATTTTGAATTATGATAAGTTTCTTCTTAAAAGTGTCACTAGTTCTTGTCGAAGCATTGCAACCGTCTTCCAAGACAGGTCTGATGTACGACTTGTATGGAGCTGCCAGGACTCCTGAGACGCTCCTCATGTTGTTCCTGCTAAGGTTTTAGGATAAACAGCCTTTTAGAGGACTTTGCTGCAACGTTACCGATGTGATGAATACAGCTTAGCCTATTCTCCAAGAATATGCCTAAATAATTGAGCGTTTGGATAACATCAAGTGGTAATGATTCAAACAAGAGTTGAACCACATGCTTTTTTGTAGACAATGTGAATATCTGTGGCACTGTCATGTCCCTGCTGTCTATAATGTTTCCAGAACACCTCAAGTGGAAGAAATGAAGTGACTCTTTGATGACTTGTTCAAGAGTCTGTATGTTGCTACAAGAGCCGTCTTAGCAATCGACCGTGACATTCATTCGAATGAAATTTCTGAAAGTATTTTTCTTAATATTATACGGGAAACATTATAAACTTTATTGCGGTTGCAGTGGCTTTATAAATGTATGTAGCGCAAATAAACAAGTCTCAACTTCATGGAGCATGGTTTATAAACTTCCCACATTCAGCGCTTGAGTGAAATGTGAAACATTTTTACACTTTATATTGAAGTAAGCATGAAATTTATTTTTAATGTGCCAAAAGGCAATTTTGTTTGGTGGTTTGAATCTTTCACATAGTATATCAAGCCTACTATAATGATATATTTTCCAAGTACATGGTAGGTATATATCTTGAAGGAGGCCTATCCCACCCGTTTATAATAATATGATGTAATTTCTATTGAATAAAATAGATATCGTATTGTTGTGGCAACGCTGTAGTCTTCGAAATTAGATGTATTAAATGATAATAGAGTCGAATAAATGAACAGATTCTGGATTGTGCATTTTGTAGAATACGTATTTGCAGGTGACATGACCGCGTCGATATGCGGAACATCCGGCATGTTACTGGTCGAGTGTAGGGAGTATCGCATTAGCTATTTAACATATCGATCAGTGAGGGCGAAGCCAATGTCAACAGGCCGAGGCTGTTTAACCTTAATGACTAACTGTTGGTTATCAAGAGTGATTTGAACAGACCACCAGTTGAACTGAAAATTTAACGAGCCTGCAAAACGTTGCTATGTTTAGTTTGTTTTATTAGATTAAATCGAAGTTATTATAGTCAGTGTATTTTAGAAGTGACTTATCCCTAGACATATGTTTTGCATGTTATATATTTTCCATACAGGGTATTTATCTTTGTTTTTATAACATTGTTACAATGGGCAAAGAGATTGTTTATCTCATGGATCGTTTCATTAACAGCAAACCATGTTTACCCCTAGACATTCCTCTCTTAATAAAATGGGTAAGTGGTAATGGAAACTGTTATTGAAATAACCTTTAAAAAGCATTTCAAGAATAAGTATTCCAATTAAGACATTTTCAAGAAGGGGCATTACCAGCAGAAGAGGTTTCTTGAAGGGGGATTACAAAATGAAGAAGTTCTCAAGAAGAAGCATTACAAGAAGAAAACGTTTTCAAGACTGAGTATTGCAAAAAGTAAAGTTTTTCAAGAATGGCCACTATAAAAAAAGAAGTTTTCAAGAAGGGGCGGTACAAAAATAAGACATTTTCAAGACTGAGTATTACAAAAGGTAGAGGTTTTCAAGAAGAGCATTTAAAAAGAAAAGTTTTCAGATAGGGTAGAAAAAGCAGAAATTCTTAAGAGGCGTTACAAAAGGAAAAAGTTTTCAACAGTTAGTATTACAATGAGAAAAGATTTTCAAGAAGGGGCATTACAATGAGAAGATTTTTTTAAGAAGAAGAAGATTAAAAAAGGGTAATAAAAGAAAAAGTTGCTAAGAAAATACGTTAAGTATTGATCCTGTCAAACTTTAAAAGCCTTGGATGCTTATAATGTTCCTTTTGCGGTAAAGGTTTTTGTTTTTTTAAAAAATTTGATTTAAGTCTAAAATATTTCTGTATAGGCCTATCCCTATTAATACGAGCCACATAAAATGAACTTTTCGAATCGCACTTCAAAAACGCTGATAATATTGTCATGTAATCTATGACCTGCTTTTCTAGATGATTTCAGTCTTACGGTTTGAGACGTCTGTGACTAAATCTCAACTTAATTCTTCTAAAATCTACGACCTTAATAATGCAAACTAACGTCACTGTATAGTCTACAATTTCTAATTTTCTGGCCTTAGAACTTTACTTTGTTACCTATTTTATTTCTGTTTACATAATTTCAATATTATATAAGTTACACTTAGAAGTTATAAAAATTTCAAGAATGGGTTGCATTTTATTTATTGTTATTAATATAAATCGGTGTTGGCTAGACACGAGTCATAAAAATCACAGAGCACAGATGTTGTGGCGGAAAATACAGTGGACGTTGAAGGTCACCTCTGCTTTGTTAGTTATAAGCCTACACTTGCGTAACACCGTAGCTGGAATTATAAAGTCTCTTGGTACACTGCATTGCTTTGGCCTTGAGTACAAAATCTTACGTGGAAATACCTAGCAATTACATGAAAAGTGCAGTCATCGTCGACCTCAGATTTTTGTATTGATTACAAATATTTGTTGTAGAGTATTCTGATTTCTCGAGACGATTTACTCTCTCTCTCTCTCTCTCTCTCTCTCTCTCATCAAAAGTTACGTTTATCTTGCACTATCCGGAACTGTAATTATTATAATTGGTTAGGCTAGAGTTATTTTTTGTGTTAGTATTATTTTGAATGGAATATTTAGCTTTTTTGTTTTAATTATCCTGATATTCAGCCATTTATTATTGATAGAAATTAAAAATTAGAAAGTTATTTTTCCGAAGTCTCGGAGTTGCCATACTTATGTCTACGCTATCCCTAGCTTTTGTCCTATCAGGGAATGGCAGGTTTAAATGGCAACCTGATTTAACTGAGTTGCCATATTTGACCGAATACACGAAAGATCCCGTAGAACGAAATATGCGTACACCAGGAATATTGCGAAAGATGCGTACAGAATCAAGTTTTGGCAGATGACGAGGGTAAGCTATGACGTCAGAATATTGTGACAGGCGAAATTTGAGTACAACTTTTAGGCGAACACGGATCTTTTAAAATCATTGAGTTACATAAATGAGTTTACCTCTGAGCTAATCATTGATTTCGCTTAGTTTCTCGGGGCTGGAGATCCTTTCAAACTTTATATATTATATCTGATTTCCATCACACTTTTCCAGGCTTTGGACTGGCAAAATGATAAGAGATATATCTTATGCTTTCATTTTGGCGTGTTTACAGTCAGCTTGTAGCCTCGGTAATTTTGTAGTTGTTTTATATTTCCAATTAAAAAACTGTTTTTTTCATTTTACAGATTTTTTAATTTTAATCTATATTACATTTTGGCCAATTTATTTGATTTTACCATCCGGTTTCTTGGGTCTTATGTAATCCATTTTCTGGATTTAGGAAAGAGATTTTAAACAAGACATTAGTTTCCAGTTTTTAGGTATTTTTGTAGTTAATTTTTTTTAAATTTTCGTCCGACCTATTATACTATGTTTTTCTTCTGTTTCCTCCAGTCTCATGTGCATAGGAGTCGAGGTTTCAGCCTCTTTTGATAAGTCTCTTTCGATTAAATCGAGCATCACCTCGACAGTTAAAAGCAAAGTGACTACTGACAAAGTGGGCTTCCTTTTTTGACTCTCTTTGACTGGGAGAATCCAAAACCTTGAAAGTTAATAGCAAATAGTTTAGGGGTAGATGACCTGGGTTGACAACTGGAGTTTGGTTAGTAAGCTGTTTTTTCTTGTCAAATTTACGACTTACCCTCGTCAATTACTGTTGTTTCCCCTTGTACGCATATTTCGTGCCACCATTTGACCTACGTTGTCAATGCCTTTCGTCCTTCCAGAGAATGATTGTTTTATATGGTAACTTGATTTGACTTTTTTGGTATATTTACCCAATGCTGATACTACTTGGTAGCTTTTGCCTGTGAGGGAATGGAAAGTTTAAATGACAACCTGATTTGACTGTGTTGCCATATTTTACTTACGAGTCACTGCGTCTTGTCATATCAGAGAATGACAGGTTAAATGGCAACTTGATTTGACTGTGTTGGTATACTTACTCTACGCTGTCACTAGCTTTCGTCTTATCAGAGAATGACAGGTTAAATGGCAACTTGATTTCACCGTGTTGCCATATTTGACTACGAATCACTGCCTTTCGTCCTATCAGAGAATGACAGGTTAAATGTCAACTTGATTTGACTGTCTTGGTATAGGCTACTTGCCCAATGCTGATACTAGCTTTCGTCCTATGAGGGAATGCCAAGTTTATATGGCAACCTGATTTGACTGTGTTGCCATACTTCTCTTACAATGTCTCTGGCTTTGGTCCTATCAGGGGATGGCAGGTTTAAATGGCAACTTGATTTAAATGTATTTTCATACTTATCCTACGCTGTCACTAGCTCCCTATCGGCCTATTTCTGTAACCTCCTTTCGGATGGCTGCTACAGGATTATACGCTTACTAACGAAGTGGCAACGACATACTCAAATCTTCCTACCGCCCCCTACTTACAATACCTATTTCCTTATTTTAATTCTAGTGTACAGACACAGAGCTAAAATATCCAACTATGTTAAAAATTATTTTGTTAAATTTTATATGCTGTAAATAGCAATTATCCAAATTATATTAAAATTAAAAAAATAATGTACGGTAGAAAAAATTTTCGAGTTAAAAAAATATTCTTTGAATTTTTCTCAAGACGTTCCAAATAACGTCGTTTCCTATCGATCTTTACTATAAATGGAGGGAGGCTCAAGAGAGTTGGCTTCAAACAGTGAGAATGCTTCGGGAAGTTACTTTGAACACAAAGTACAATTACTCAGAAATGTATCCGACAAAGAAGATGTTCAGACATTCGTATCGACAGAATCGAATCTAACTGAATGCGAGTGTGTCGAATAATTCAGCATAAGTGGAACGTTTTGTAATTCCTTCTGTTAGTTCACACTCTCCTGATATATATATATATATATATATATATATATATATATATATCTTGTACAAATTTTCAACCTTTAATAAAATACGTTTTTATTCATCCACTCAAGATCAAATACATTTCTTTTAACATAAATTTGATGACAATTGATGTTAAAACAGTTTTTTCAAATATTTATTCAATTATTAGATTATAAAAACTTAGGGAATCTAAGTCGGTTTCGAACCGAGTTTCTTCATGTTCTAAGTCTAGCACTTTGGCACCGATCCAACCTTCCCATAGCTAGAAATCTACTTCTCAAAGATGTATATGAAGTTTTCTTTTGCCCCCCTCTGGTTGTAGTTGAAACCTCCATTGCACAATTTTAAATTGTTGCCATGGTTATCACACAATATCATAGATAATGTTTTATGAACGAAAATAAACAAACAAATTTATAAACGATATGGAGCCTTGCTTCAAAAACGGACAAGGGAATCGAAAAGAAACTACAACACAATGCAAGCGATGAAAAAAAGAAAACGTATAAATAGTAACAAACAAAAATAATAGTCCAAAACAATAAATTGGAAGAAAATGGAATATTGCAAGGACATTCGTTTTCTACTTTGTCATTTAATATTGTTATTCTGACATATGTATAGACATATTTATATTAAATGTAATTATAAAACAAGTAATATAAAAAAATATTTTTTAAGTGAATTCTTACTGAGCTTAACGAAGACAAATTTTATTTTAGTTACCCTAGAGCACAATTTTGATATTGTGTGGTAACCATATCAACAGTTTAAGGTTGTGCAATGGAGGGTTCGAATACAACCAGATGGGGGAAAAATTCATATACATCTTTGAGAAATATATTTCTAGGTATTGGAAAGTTGTCGTAGTGCTAAAGCGCGTTAGACTTCGAACATTAAGATCTCAGTTCGAATCCGGCTGGACCCCACAACTTTTACAATTTAATTATTGGATAAATATATAAAAAAAAACTATTAATTATATCAATGATCATTCACTATAGGTTAAAAAAATCTATTTGACTTGATTGGATGAATAAAAATGTATTTTATTATCCATTGAAAATTTGTACAAGATATAGGCCTATATCACGACAGTGTGACCTAATAGCAGGAATTTAATAAAAAGAAACTTGAATAAAGTTTTTCTTTGTTGATTTAGGCAGGAATTTACTTTAAAAAAAATGATATTACTTGTTGGTGTGAAAGTTAACCTTATCTTCCTCTATCCTAAATAAAGCATTAATAGACAGATCTCAAACATAGCACATCTAGATTGACGTTAGTGATGCAATTCTAGTTTTCTCGCTGCCTACGTTTCTTTTGAAATGGCGGCGATTGCGTCAACCGGTATGTCTGAGTCATGCAACATGTCAATTCTGATGTGAAATCTTGTGGAGACTAGTAAATTCGATGAATGGTAGAAATAAACTTGTGTGATGATTTGTCCCCAAAACCTTCAGGTAAGAGAATCGTATTGCCTTACTTCCTTTTGCTAGAAGCGGGTCGGCTAGAAACAAAAACAGGGCCGTGGTAACAACTCGATTTATTGATGAAATTTAAATAAATAGCTCTTGGCTAGTATGGGTGAAGTAACTTTGTAAAACAAGTAATATTAACAGAATTTGTTAAAATTCAATTCCTACTTTGGTCATCAAAGAAATATTTTAATTTAGTTAGGCTACTATTTATTAAATGATTACAATTAATATAAAGAAAGTAGCATAACCTATGAGTTAAAACAGCAGCTAAACTCGCAAGTTAAAAAACTTTCTCAGTTCCTACTATAGTACACACTCTATTTATATATTTAAATATTTGCAATCGTTAATAAGATACCTTTTATTTATGCACTCAAGTTCAAATATAGTTTTAAAAACTTGTAGTTGATGACACTTCAGGTTAAATATAAGTTTTTTTCAAATAGTAATTACGTTATTAAATATAGTTAATTAATTTCGCTTAATATTTTTCCAATTGATATTGTTATTCTGTCACAATATATATATATATATATATATATATATATATATATATATATATATATATATATATATATATATATATATATATATATATATATATATGTATTCTTGTGTATTAAGTTTTTTTCATGCATATTAATAATATTATTATTATTCATTATATTTATTACTTTATTATTAGTATTATATGCGAATTTTATGCTACCTTTAAACAATTTTGTGATATTTTTTATTTCATTACCAAAAAATGTATATAAATTAGAATGTGACTGTTGTAATAAAGTTTAAATAGGGCAAACTAAGAAAAAACTTAAAGATAGATATAAAAAGCATTTTAATGCATATAAAAAGCCAGGAATTTATAAATCAAATTTTGCTAGTCATTGTATTAATAATAATCACATATTTCCTAATATAGATAATATGATACTTGTAAAAGAAATTAACAAAGGCCTGAGAATGAATATTTATGAAGCTTTAGAAATACATAAATATAATACTAATAATGAGTTGATAAATGAACAAATACAAATAAAATATAAATTTGATACTATATTCAGTGTTTGTAATGTTAGGGCAGCAAAATAAAAGTTTAACAACATTGTAATTGATTTGGCATAGCTAATTATTTGATCTAATTTGCCCATATGTTAATTTGAATTGTTTAATATTTCTGATGATGTTGGTACTGTTAGCCAACGAAAAGCTTTGAATTGTAAATTCAATTATAATTCTTGTATTTCTATTTTGACTTAGTTTATATATATATATATATATATATATATATATATATATATATATATATATATATATATATAAACAACATAAGTTATTCAAATACAAGAATATTTATTAATTTATATTCAAAGCTTTTCGTTGGCAAACAGTACCAACATCATCAGGAATGAAAAGGCCTATAGCTTACATTATTGTAATTTTCATTCCTGATGATATTGGTACTGTTTACCAACGAAAAGCTTTGAATATAAATTAATAAATATTCTTGTATTTGAATAACCTATGTTGTTTTAAATTATTAAACAAGAAAACGTATTATATATATAATATTTTTTCTTGTATAATAATCAAAAACAATTCAGGTTATTCAAATACAAGAATTATTTATTAATTAATAAATAATTATTTATTGATTTATTAAAATTAATAATTAATTCTTGTATTTGAATAACCTGAATTGCTTTTGATATGAATATATAAATTAATAAAATTTATAATAATTAATAAAATATAATAATTATTATAATAATAATTATAATAATTTAATAAAAAGTAATTAAAATAAAATTTTCCTTGTTAACCTAAGAAAGGTTTTTTTGTATTGCTGGCAAATATTAACGACGTTTCAAAGATAAAGATATCATCGGCGACGTTAAGCAATTATTTACAAAACACTAATAGGTGTCTAATTTTAATTTTTAAAATATAAAATATTTTTAATAATAATTTAAAAAATTATTTCAAAACAGATTAGGTGAATTTTATATTGAAATTATTTTTTTAATGTTTTTGAGGATGACTATTTTGGCATTGTTTTGAAACATCTTTTGTTTAATTAAACATTCTATTACTCGTAAGAATTGTGTAAAGATTATGTTACATTTTTCATTGAATGTGTCATTCAACTGTCATTTATTGTTTCTACTAAATCCATTAATATTAATATCTCTCTTATTATTATTACTATTATCAATAGGTTTATATAATTGGGGATAATGAAACAGATATTTTAGGCACGTAGCCTATATCTGTACATTATTATGTTAATTTCATTCAACCAAAAAATTCTACTTATTTTTAGCGCGAGGCCTGAAGCGGACGCTCCACCCTAAGGACGACTCTGTGCACAGCTATAAGCAGAATGACGTCATAATATCCCGTGTTGTCGATAGTTTGCCTTGAATTTTGCACGTACAACAATATAAACAAGCCGCCATTATCTACATATTTACAGCACAGTATACCGATAGACTACTTGCCTTCATTAAAAATGAGTAAAGAATGCTAACAATTCCGTTTGTTATAATGAAAGTTATTGTTTTCATTTGCTTTTGCTATGATTGTGGGCATTGAAATTTAAAATGAAATAAATACATTGTGTGATGGCTTGGTTTAATATTATTTTACCTGAAAAACATTTAATAAAACCAGTAATTATTTGATCATCCATGTTGAGGGTTTTCAATAAAAACTTATTTATCAATTTAACTTGGCAAAACTACTACTATACCCGACTGAATAAACATTGTGACCAGAGGGAGTACTAGAGCACAGAAGTAGTAATTCACATATTTTCCGTACGCAGTGTATACTCGGCCTTGTGCTACCCTACGGCTACTAATATTTCTCAGCAGTCGCGTTTCGCACTTAATCAATGCTCGAATCACGGGAAAGACTGCCTGCTAACCGCAACAAGTACTAAACGATAAAACACACTCGCAATCAAACACTATATTCGAATACATAATATAGAAAATTGCATTTAAAACAACCTCACATCACAGAATATCAAAACAGCACAGATTAACAATAACATAACACACCTGTGCAGCAGTGGACAAGTAGGCCTACATGCAGAACGCGTCTCCTAAGAATTATCGGTAGGTTGTGGGTTTTTCATTGCAAAGTTTAAAGTAAATTGTTTAGGGTTAATTTGCTTTAAATCTAAATTTACATTCAATAACTTATTTCATTTGACTAGTTTTATTCAATTTTATTTACTATGGCTTTCAAGATATAGGCAGTCATAAGCTTTTAACTCATTCAGAAATGGGTTATATTATTTCAAAGTTGCTTTCTATTAAAGTGTAGTTAATGTTACACATAAACCGGCTACGGCTATAATGTTTTGTTTACTAAATTATATCGAGTTTGGTATTGTTCTTATATTTTTACATATTTTTCAAATATTCTATAAAAAATTGTAAATTATTAGAATAAGGAAGTTAATTTACTTATTAGAAATGCTATTGGCGACTAATTAAGGAATCCTCTATGGACGGCAACAAGTGATAAGACACATTCGGGCCCACAAGATTGGTTACATCATACAGACAATGGTAAGAATAAATAATACACAAAAAACTATAACCATAAATATTTTTATTTCCACCTGTTGTACATTTCTGTGAGAGTAAAATTATTTAAAGTTAGAGGCTTTTGTGTATTATTTGTTATTAATAAACCGCAGGTAATTATTCTAAATAATTAGGGATCAATAGTAAGAAGCTCGGCTGAATTAAGGGAAAATATTCCGAATGTAGGCTTATGGTAGTGTGGCCATGAGCCTATAAGATGAAATCTTAAGAAATGCCAAGAAACGTAAATTGTAAAAATTAACTAATGCGCTTGGTCGGGACATACTTTACGGAAAAGGAAGAAGGAAATACGTTTATAAGGGTTTAAATAGCGGATACAGATAAAAGAAGATTTCTCACTGAGATGAACAAAGAGGGGTCGCAGTTGTGTAAGGAGTAAGCTAGATATTCCTCTCCGTGGCAAGTGACTGTCAGGTGATATAATCAAGGACTCGTGTTATTTCTCTCCGTGGCAGGTGACTGTCAGGTGATATAATCAAGGACTCGTGTTATTCCTCTCCGTGGCAGGTGACTGTCAGGTGATATAATCAAGGACTCGTGTTATTCCTCTCCGTGGCAGGTGACTGTCAGGTGATATAATCAAGGACTCGTGTTATTTCTCTCCGTGGCAGGTGACTGTCAGGTGATATAATCAAGGACTCGTGTTATTCCTCTCCGTGGCAGGTGACTGTCAGGTGATATAATCAAGGACTCGTGTTATTCCTCTCCGTGGCAGGTGACTGTCAGGTGATATAATCAAGGACTCGTGTTATTCCTCTCCGTGGCAGGTGACTGTCAGGTGATATAATCAAGGACTCGTGTTATTTCTCTCCGTGGCAGGTGACTGTCAGGTGATATAATCAAGGATTCGTGTTATTCCTCTCCGTGGCAGGTGACTGTCAGGTGATATAATCAAGGACTCGTGTTATTCCTCTCCGTGGCAGGTGACTGTCAGGTGATATAATCAAGGACTCGTGTTATTCCTCTCCGTGGCAGGTGACTGTCAGGTGATATAATCAAGGACTCGTGTTATTCCTCTCCGTGGCAGGTGACTGTCAGGTGATATAATCAAGGATTCGTGTTATTCCTCTCCGTGGCAGGTGACTGTCAGGTGATATAATCAAGGACTCGTGTTATTCCTCTCCGTGGCAGGTGACTGTCAGGTGATATAATCAAGGACTCGTGTTTTGAAAAACTCATAGGGCGTAGAAGGAAGGCTTCTTATTCCTGAAGAACAGATAGTCTCAAAGCCATTCCTCTTGAAACGCCCGTGGCTTCAAAATCCTGCTTATTCAGTCATTTAATACTATTTTGATTTTTTTTTTTTTTTTTGACTAATTGGTCGAAGTGCGCAGGTGTACCTGTTCTTTCAAAATATTGGCTAAACACAACTTTAAAAAAGTAATCATTAGATCGATTATCAACTTAAAAGCATAAATCATCTTGTATTTAATATATTACAAATTTAGGTTAGGGTGGTTAAATGTTTTTACGTAATAACGAATAGAGAGTTTTTATATTTGCAGACAATTTCCAAAGTAATTCTCAACGAAAGTGTAACGTAATACAATTTCTGATCAAATTCCTTCTCGTCAATAATAAATAGCTTAAACTGTCTATTAATAGTAAACTTGTTGGTAATGTGTGAAATGAAAATCCTTGCAGACCTTTCAATTTACAATCTAATACTGCCTTCCTCAGAGTTGACTAAAAGATGGTTTGTAGGCCTACGCTAAAAGGTGCGATCAACCGTGCATAATTTCACCTGCGCAGCTAGACCGTAGCCCCGGGGTCCAAAAATATTCCGCTTACTAATTTCTTGACCACTTGCGTTCCACCCTGTTCGAAATAGCTACCTGCTTCGAAACTCCTGGACACTGGTTTGTGTCTCTTTAGATCAGTGTTTGTTTTTTCAAATGCCTATTCTTACAAAACAAGCAAAATAAAGCAATTCCTTCCATGTATTTAAGATAAATAATCATTTTAAAACATAGTTTTAAAATTTTTAATTCTCTGCGTTATTCCAGACATTATTTTTTGTTGCGAAGAAATACAATTTTATTTGAATAATATTAATATTTTAAAAAAATATATGCGTTAATGTTCTAACGTAAATTTATAATTTCTGAAAATTTAAACAAGTATGTTTTATACATTTATCAAAAATTTCTGAAAAGAGATCACGAATGTCAATGTATTTCTCTAAATGGATCATGAATGTTTCGGCATCGGAATTTACAAGTGATTTTTCGCAAGGTTGAGTTTAATAGATTCCATCATGCCAAGAACCAATGAACCTTTTAGAAATATTGCGCGTTGCCCGACAACCTCTGCGACCTACAACTTGAGAACCGGTTTAGTTGATTCCCAGCCGGCTTAGGTTGTGACATACATTCCCGGCAATTTGATGTCGGTCCGGGGTGCAAAGGCTCGTATTTTCGGGAGCTGACCGTAAATTATTGTTTCTGCAATTTCGTATAGTATAGTATATTTTCCTTTTTAGACTTTAAGTATTAGTATCAGAGAAGGTAGCTAATATTATATATCTGTGGTCTGAACTGCTAGGAACAAAACCCCATTCGCTAGAAGTGTATTTTAATATAAAGGTGAACATTTACAGTATGTCCACTCCTACATGATGCTCAGAGGATTAAGAAGCTTCTCGGAACTCGACTCCCGCTCACGATCTCCTCGGCAGGCCGACATCTACTACCCACTATTCCACATCACTGCAACTTTGTCTAATTTAAATTAAGCTAAACATTTAAAATATTTTAAAGTTTTAACAAAATTCTAAACAAAATGCTTTTTATATGCGCACAAAAAGATGTGTTGTAAGATAATTAAGTAATATAATGGAATTTATCAAAAGTACATTTATTTTAATAATTTATGCAACTTACTTGTTGTTCACGTTTAAGTTTTTTATTTCTAGAATTATCTATATATTTTGAAACCAATTTAAAAATTAAATAAAATGTTGCATTAATGTAAAAGTGTAAGACAGTATTTTAGTAGGTCTTAGTTTGCCTCGGGGCAGCCTGGCGAGAGGTCGGGAGGGGGAGTCGAGTTCCGAGAAGCTTCTTAACCCTCTGGTTATCGTGCAGGAGCGGACATACTATTGTGCGTTGATAAATAATATAATAATATGTATTGAATATTATATCTTGATATATTTAGACGTGTTTTTGGTAATGGATAGATATCCATCTTCACCTCGTTTTAGACCAGGTCTATGGTACGTCCAGCTAACTGAGCCCTTGCTCACTCCCGCTTTTTCGTGTACTACCACTTCTGAAAACATGTTACATTTTCAAAATGTAAACATCAACAAATTTTGCATTCGGCATGTCTACACATATTTCAAGATTGTTTGTTATTTCATACAGAAGCTAATTTGTCTTCGAATTTATTCAACATCCACAGTATCATCTTATACAGTTCACCAAATTATCATTGGCCTGCAAGCCTGTATATTACAGAAGGCTACCATCAGCAACGTATCATTGACCTGCAAGCCTGTATATTACAGAAGGCTACCATCAGCAACGTATCATTGGCCTGCAAGCCTGTATATTACAGAAGGCTACCATCAGCAACGTATCATTGGCCTGCAAGCCTGTATATTACAGAAGGCTACCATCAGCAACGTATCATTGGCCTGCAAGCCTGTATATTACAGAAGGCTACCATCAGCAACGTATCATTGGCCTGCAAGCCTGTATATTACAGAAGGCTACCATCAGCAACGTATCATTGACCTGCAAGCCTTTATATTACAGAAGGCTACCATCAGCAACTTATCATTGGCCTGCAAGCCTGTATATTACAGAAGGCTACCATCAGCAACGTATCATTGACCTGCAAGCCTGTATATTACAGAAGGCTACCATCAGCAACGTATCATTGGCCTGCAAGCCTGTATATTACAGAAGGCTACCATCAGCAACTTATCATTGGCCTGCAAGCCTGTATATTACAGAAGGCTACCATCAGCAACGTATCATTGGCCTGCAAGCCTGTATATTACAGAAGGCTATCAACAGCAACGTATCATTGGCCTGCAAGCCTGTATATTACAGAAGGCTACCATCAGCAACGTATCATTGACCTGCAAGCCTTTATATTACAGAAGGCTACCATCAGCAACTTATCATTGGCCTGCAAGCCTGTATATTACAGAAGGCTACCATCAGCAACGTATCATTGGCCTGCAAGCCTGTATATTACAGAAGGCTACCATCAGCAACGTATCATTGGCCTGCAAGCCTGTATATTACAGAAGGCTATCATCAGCAACGTATCATTAAACCTTACTAACCATGAGTGTTTTGTAAGTCCTTATGTCTGTAGGAAAGTATCTATACTGACTGAACGCAGGCCTCTACCTCCTGTCTCGCCTATTGCGATCTCTCAAGGCCAAGTGTACGGTTAGATAGTCCCGACAATAGTTCAGTCAAGCTACCCTGGCCACAAACTGAATTTTATAATTTCGTCTACTCTCCTTTATTTTTTTTTCGTAGAATGTGTAACGGCCCTTTATAGAGTCACAGGTTTATAACTCAGGGAGTACGCAACCCTGTAGGAGGATGCTATTATATCGGCCTACATCCAGATGCGTACACCAGGAATCTTGTGAAAGATTCATACAGGATCAAGTTATGACAGATGGTGATGGTAAGCTATGACGTCAGAACATAGTGACAGGCGAAAAATGCTTACAACTTTTAGGCGTACTAGGAACTTTCAAAATCATTGAGCTACATAAATGAGTTTACCTCTGAGCTAAACATAGATGTCGCTTGGTTTCTCGGCGCTGGAGATCATTTAAAACTTTATCTATTAAACCTGATTTCCGTCACACTTTTTCAGGTTTTATAGTTGGAAAAAAGAGATATGTTGCGGTATCATTTTGTGTGTGTTACAAACCAGATTATAGCTTTTTTTTAAATAATTTTGCAGGCAATTTTAATCTCAATCTATAATATAACTTTACCACTTTATTGATCCTATCATCATTTTTTTGTATAATTTAAACCATTTTTTAGATGTATTAATAATGAGATCCTAAACAAGCCATAATTTTTCCAGTTTCTAGGTATTTTTTAACCTGTTTTAAATTCTTTCAACCTACTTAATATACTTTGTTCTTCTACTCTTTCCTTCTAAGTGTATCCCCAGCTAGTTTCATATGCGTATTAGTCGTAATTTCAATCTTTACTTCAAACAATATAAGAAGTCTTTTAATTTTGGCTTAGGGTTCAGAGGTGTATAGTTGATCTTGTAGTGGGAACATTCTATAGCGTTTGTTGTTCGATGACACGACCACAAGAATTCTGGGATACGAGAGTTCTGCAATCATTGAGCCACGAAACAATTAAAAAAGTCCAGGTTTCTTATTTTGAAGGGTCTGTGAATTAATTAAAAGAGAGCCTATTCCGACGTCTTCTTGTTTCAAAAAGGCTAGGGAAGCACACATCTTGGTTGAAAGTCGAATCTTTTCGTGGCTACAAGCTAATCCAAAACCTTAAAAGTTATTGACAAACAGATTATGGATAGATGACCTGAGATGAAAACTGGAGTCTGGTTTGTCGGGCTTTTTTCACTTATCAAATATACCATTTACACTCGTCATTGTTTCCTCATGTAGGCTACGTAGGCCTATATTTCGCTGTACGCATTTTTCGTGCCCCCGTCTAGATTTGGTTTTATGTCCGTTTCTTAATTCTACTTCTATTTACAATCCTTTAATACACTTTGTAGCATGTAATAGTTGTACACAGTTAACGTATTAAAGTACAATAACAATTACGGGACAATTATTCTCGCAAATAAAGTGAAAAACTATAAGTTTATAATTAAAAGATACTTAACTAAGTGAATACGTATTGGCTTACTTGCTGACAGTTTTCGAAACAATCGTTCCTTTTACGAAGCAAAGCCTCTACTGGCGGCGTCGCGTTAGGTACAAAGGTTATTGGGATGGATTTATGATTGTGGAAGGGGTGGGTTATTTTGGTTGGGTGATATGTAATGGAAAAGGATGTTGGCTTCAAAATGTGTGTGATTATGTAATATGTTTTCTTTATCTGGTGCGTAGTGTTTGTATATCTCGTATTTTTCTAAAGTTGTTAATGTTGTTTCTTTTTGTGGAGACTGTATAAATTAGTATGTATGTCCGTGTGTGGGTGTTGCGTAACTGGATTTTGGGTTTGTTTACTTTCTTTGGACAATGTGTTCTTTGAAGCGTCTATAGAATGACCCTACCGGTTTGACCGATGTAATAGCTGGGACAATCATTACATGTTAATTTGTAAATACCGAATAGTTTGTGTTTGTCTGTTTGCTTTTGAAAGGGTTGTATGTGCTGTGAAAGTGTTTGTTGTTTTGTAAGAAATTTGTTAATGAAGTTTTTTGAATGTGGAAGCTATTTTGTGTGTTTTTGTTGTGGTAGGTGAGGGATATGTATTTGTTGTTTTTTGTGTGGTTTGTCTGCGTGACTGTTTGATGATGGGTATGTTTAATTTTCATGAGTATGTTGTCTATGAGACGTTTCGAAATGCGTCAGTAAGAAAGCCCTTACGTATTCACTTAGTTAAATATCTTGTAATTATAGTTTAATCAGTGAATTTAAGATGATTACGTCAAGCAAATTGTATAAGTGTATACTGTTAAATTATGACAGACCACTTTTCCGATACAACCAACACTGGTTTAGCTTAATACGGTTCGGAATTCGTCTCGAAATTCCACTCAAATGAATTAACGATAGAATCTTGGACGACAACATCTGTGCGTGTTACAGTTTAGAAAACAGAAATTATTCACCGCCTTTATTTAATAAAATTAAATGCTGCGATATGAAATACTGTTTGTATGTTTATTAATTGTATCTATACGCGTTTTCTAATAGCTGGAAACAAACAATGTAATTATTAATTGCTTAATTAGTCATTCCTTTTTGTATTGCTTTTATCCTTAAAACCTTTAAGCTATCAATGAATTTTATTTTCCTTCTATTTGTTCTCGAGTTATAACTTAGGATTTCACCAACAAACGCTGTGGCCTCTACAAATGACCTCTACCTAAGCATAGCACAATAGGAAGTAGCACTTCCGGATATAGGATGGACCTACCGTTACAGTACTTCCGGTAGTGACGTCACAATTAATAGCAATCACGGAATGTAATTTTAATTCTGGTCAACAATAATTTTGTAGGCTACATCATATTATAATTTTTAGTGTTTATTTGCAAATTAACTGCACGCCGCTATTTTTCTTTACAACCTCTTTTTGTTTTCCGTTTAGGCCTATATTTATTTTGTAGCACCAATAACGCTATTAGCAACACTAGTCGGCCATTGGTAGTAATAAGCCAGATCTATTTGATTTTATTGAACTATTTTCTTGTTTGTTTTGTAACCCTCCCCCGTTTTTTTTTTTTTTTGTAAATACTTTAGTTAACTTAAACAAATCCTTTATTCACATTGACATTATTTATTTATAACTTGAAAACACTTACTGAGAATTCAGTAAGGCAATTGATTTCCTTACCAAGTGTATCTAACGATTTGACTCGGGCAGACTCTGTGTCTGTCCAAATTGGTCTGAAGAAAGATACGTTACATTAAATTTCTCGTTTGAATTTGAAAAAAAGTTTAATTTACATATTATAAAAAATTACATTTATAAAGCCTTTGAAAAATATTAATTTGCATTTAATTTAAAGATTACATCTTTTCAAATTATTTTATTAGATCAGGTGCATACTGTTAACGTTTTGTATGTTTACTGATTTTAAAAATACTTATGGCAAATTACTTTAAAAAATGAATTTAGAACATACCTTGGCAATTACTTGAACTTGGCTTATTAACAAAATCAAAATGTTACACCTCTTCCCCTTTTGATATAATCAAATAAAAAACTATAAATTCAAAAACTACTTATTAATTTGAAAGACACAAATATTTTTATATTATGAAGTGTACGTTATTAAAGGTTTAAATAAGGCATTTATCTAAGATATCAACCCACGGTCGTCTCCCATAGCTAGATCAAAACAGGCAGATCCCCAAGATTTTCCACACTTTATTAACAGAACCACCTTTACACATTCAAAATAGGGGGCTTTGATTGGTTCTAGTATAAATATTCACCCAAACCCTGTCTAATGGCATTTTTAGAAACAAAAGTTTCTTTTAAACTGAGCGATTTTACTTTAGCTAAGACAAACAAATGTTTATTGGACATATTAAATTATTGCCAAGAATTTTAACACGTTACAGTTTTATTCCCAGTAGTAGTGGAAGTGTGTAATGTTTGACCGCACGTGTGCTTAAAAACGTTGTTGTTTCGGTCATCAAAATTGTTTAAATTTACTGTTTCCTCCTGATTCTTATGTGTTTCATTAGGTAACCTGCAAAATTCCACCTAATAAGTTTTTTTTATGTTTTTGGGGATTTTTAGTGAAAGAATAAGAAAGAGAATCGACCAAAAATGTAAAAATCGTTTTGTTGTATTTTGGTAGTATTTGGGAATATAAACCAAAGGACAGTTTGGAGATGAAAGAGCTTAGAATACACTTTAATCCTAGACAATGCTACCTATTCGTTGGTAAAATCTATGAAATATGATAGAGTTGAACGGAAATTTAAGTATAGGCAAACTAAAACAGGTCATTTTTAACGGACATCAGAAAAATAATTCATGATTTTGAATTTGAAGGCAAACTTAGTACAAGAAACTATTTACGGGAAAGCATTGTGAGAATGGTTCAAGCTTTTCTGGCAATAACAAATAGGATAAGCAAATACTAGAAATTTTGCACAAGTTCTTCTTAACCTAACCTATTATTTAGTTTAATCTGCCTTTTTTATTGATGAAATATTAAAAACAAATTTCTTGTCTTAATAATTTACTCATGAATACGTTTGTTGTTATTAAAAATTCATGTTTGTCTTATATATTTAATTTCTCATTTTATAACTTAAAATCCTACTGTAACAAATAAAAAAAAAACAGTAGCTAGGCGATTATAAATGTTGATTTTGGATTAAACCTAAGAAAACCAAACGCAATAACTAAATAACATCA